>MJUU01008020.1:5983-22341 GCA_002080025.1 Modiolus philippinarum
AATTCAGTTACTGTACATGGTAAGATCATCTAGCCTTTGTATATATGCATTAGGGATGGTAAATCAGCACTTCGGCCAAATTGGGTTTCTGTGTCCATTTGCCATAACGAGGCGAACTTTGTAATCGTTGATTACCTATGTTTTTATTTGGATGCCTCTCAATGTAAGCTTTCAGCAGTATGTCAACAGATTTGAAGTAGCTCTTACCGTTTCCGAGCTATAAGGGGTCAAAGGGGTCAACATTGCAATTATTAGAATTATGTGAAGTCTTTATTTTTCATGAGTTTTTAATGGGATTTTTTCTTTAGATTGTTCTCATTTTAAGCTTACAGTGATATGGCGGTATATTTTGCATTGCTCTTTGGTTTCCAAGCTATAATGGGTCAAAGGGGCCAAATTGCAATACTTCAAAATATTTGAAATCTTTTATTTTTCATTGGATTTCAACCTGAGTTTTTTCTTTGGATTTCTCTTGATGGTAGTCAACAGAATTTCTTAGCTCTTACAATATCCTAGTAATAAGGGATTAAAAGAGCTAATTTTTATTTTCACTAGTTTGTATCCAGTTAATTTATGTGACAAGGTCCTTATTGTGTCCAGCAAATTACTGTGTCCACATTAATTTTAGTTTACACTTGTTCAAATTTCAGTGGTTGACATGCTGCGGTCGTATCATGCTGCGCTCCGCATAGCCCTTTATTGGGAATTCATGTTAGCAACCATGATTTGGATGAATTTTAGTAAAAATGGTTAAATTTCAAAAATTTTATATTAAACTTTTGGTAAATTTCCTGAATCTCTTGAAGACCAGTTGTTTGATTTTGGAATTCTACTTAGCAACCACATCTTCATAAAGACCAAATTAAAATGACAGTGGAGTGAGCAGGCGATACAATAGGTTCTGCTGAACCTTTACAAATTATTGGATTGTATTCAGCGCAGGATATTTTTTTTAAAAGAAGTTAAACAACTTTTGTATGAAATAGGACAAGAAACTGTGTGAAAATCTACATTTAACAGTGAAAGAATATCAAATCAGATGAGAAATGACCACAGGACCATTTTTTGAAAATATATCATTTTAATGGTAAATTTAATAATTATAATTTAATAAATGCACAAGGAATCTTAACAGTGTCACACACTTTTATATTTTAAAAATATTTTTTGAAGGCTTTTTAAGTGCTGCTAAAGAAGGTTTGAGTTATGCAGAAATAGAAGACTTGCTGTCATTAGATGATGAAGTTCTACAGGATACCTATCTTTATCATCTCCCTCCAGATCCTGAAAACATCAGAATCCCTTCTTCTGTTTTGTCTTTAGTTATAATGGAAACAAAAGACTACTTGGTTATGCAAAAATCAGGAGGCAAGAAAGTACTAAGATGGTACCACAGACAGTTTACTGAGGTAAATTTCATTTATAATTTATTCAACAGGAGTTTTCTACCTTTTTAGCTCACCTGGCCTAAAAGGCCATATGAGCTATTGCCATCATGTGGCGTCCATCGGCTCTGTTGTAAACTTTTTCAAAAATCTTCTCCTCTGAAACTTCCAGGCTAATTTTAACCAAACTTGTCCTGAATCATTAGCAAGGGTATGTAGATTCAAAATTATGTTTGATTAGTCCCAGGACCAAACAACATGGCTTCCATTACTAAAAATAGCACTTTTGTAACTTTACATATTTTGCCTTGTATTTCAATAAAGATTTGAGATTGAGGTTAAGATTTAAAGCAAAAATGTTTAGTATGTAAAGGACTACATTTTTAGCTCACCTGGCCAAAGGCCATGTGAGCTTTTGCCATCACTTGGCGTCTGTCGTCCGTCCGTCCGTCGTCCGTCCGTCCGTCCGTTGTCCGTCCATCAGTCCGTCGTCCGTCCGTCCGTCCATCCGTCCGTCCGTCCGTCCGTCTGTCCATTAACTTTTATTCAAAGATCTTCTCCTCTGAAACTACTGGGCCAATACTAACCAAACTTGGCCTGAATCATCACCAGGGTATGCTCTTTCAAGTTTGTGATTTTTATGTCCGTAGACTAAACAACATGGCCGCTGTTACTAAAATTAGAACATAGGGGTAAATTGCTGTTTTTTGCAAATTACTCGAAAACCATTACAGATATCAAAATTCTGACAGATTAAAATGATCAGCTTGATGAGATCTACCTGCCCTGCAATTTTGGAGAATATCCGTTTACCGGTCTTGGAGTTATTGCCCCTTTTCCGTAAAATTTTCAGTTTTTCGTTACTTCTGGTCTTATATATTGAAATTGATGGAAGATAGAAGTGAAGTTTGTAAACAAAACTGGTCAGCATAGTAAGATCTACATGACCTGCAATTTTGAAGAAAATCTGACAACCCACATAGGAGTCATTGCCGCTTTTTCTTTGAATTTTCACAATTTTTGAACGTTTTTAGTTTTATTTCAAAAACTGTTTGAGATTAAGGTTAAATGTGAATTGCAAAAGTGTTGAGGTTTTCCAGAACTACAATTTCTTCATATGTCCAGCAGGTTCGCATCTCATCCAAGATGGCCTCCACCGGGGAAGATAGTTAAACATAGGGACCCTATGGGAAATGCATCCAAAGATCTTCTCCTCTGAAACCACTGAGCCAATGGGGACCAAATTTTGTCACAATAGTCCTTAGGTGGTCCCCTTTAAAGTTTGTGATTTTTGCATTTGTACCTCATCCAAGATGGCTGCCAGCGTGGAGCACAGTTTAACATATCGACCCTATGGGAAATGCATTCAAATGTCTTCTCCTCTGAACCCACTGAGCCAATTGGAACCAAACTTGGTTACAATAGTCTTTAGATGTTTTCCTTCAAAGTTTGTGATTTTTATGTTCATACCTCATTTAGGATGGCCGCCTGCAGGGAACATAGTTTAACATAGGGACCCTATGGGAAATGCATCCAAAGATCTTCTCCTCTGAAACTACCAAGCCAAATTGAACCAAACTTGGTCACAATAGTCCTTGGGTGGTCGCCTTTAAAGTTTATGATTTTTAAGTTCTTACCTCATCCAAGATGGCCGCCAGCGTGGAACATAGTTTAACATAGGGACTCTATGGGAAATGCATTCAAATGTCTTCTCCTCTGAACCTACTGAGCCAATTGGAACCAAACTTGGTTACAATTGTCTTTGGGTGATCCCTTCCAAAGTTTGTGATTTTTAGTTTGTACCTCATCCAAGAATGAAAATGTAACATCTGCTGAACTGATTTATAGTATATGAATGGGTGGTCTATAGGTGACAATGAATAAAACCAGTGACCAGGTGAGCGATACAGGCTCATGTGAGCCTCTAGTATTTCATGATGGAAGTTGTGGACCTCATCCAAGATGGCTGCCAGCGGGGAACTTAGTTTAACATTGGACCCTACGGTAAAACTCATTCAAAGATCTTCTCCTCTGAGACTGCTTGGCCAATTGGAAACATCCTTGGTCACAACTGTCCTTAGTTGGTCCCCTTTGAAAAATGTGTTCGGCAAGTTCCCATCAGATCCAAGATGGCAGCCAGCGGGGAACTTAGTTTTACATTGGAACCTATGGTAAAACACATTCAAAGATCTCATCTAGACTACTTGGCCAATTGAAACATTCAAAGATCTTCTCCTCTGAGACTACTTGGCCAATTGAAACCATACTTGGTCACAACTGTCCTTAGTTGGTCCCCTTTGAAAATGTGTCTTGCAAGTTCCCATCAGATCCAAGATGGCTGCCAGCGGGGAAATTAGTTTAACATTGGACCCTATGGGAAAACACATTCAATGATCTTCTCCTCTGATCCTCTGAGACTACTTAGCCAATTGGAACCATACTTGGTCACAACTGTCCTTAGTTGGTTTCCTTTGAAAAATGTGTCTGGCAAGTTCCCATCAGATCCAAGGTGGCCGCCAGCGTTCAACATAATTTAACATTGGACCCTATGGGAAAACACATTCAAAGATAATCTCCTCTTACATAGTGGGCCATATTACATCTAGGTTTATTATCACACTAGAAATGAGATCCTTGTTCATTGAGGTTATTGTCCATGCTTGGTTTTGACCAGGTGAGCTACAGGCTCTTGAGAGCCTCTAGTTTATACCCTCGCTCCCCATAAGGGATAGGGGTATATTATTTTCAGTCTGTGGTCTGTGTTTGTGTGTGTGTGTGTGTGGATCTGTCCTTTACACATTTTTGTTGCATATATCTCAGCAATGGTGAAAGATACAAATCTGAAATTTTGTCACAAATAAGCTTTGTATGATCATGCCATATCATGGGATAAGTTTTCAGACCCTTTGCATTACTTCTTCCTGTTTAGTGTTTATGGACTTTTTCAATTTTTTTACGCTTGTAGCATTACAGAATAATTTTTCATCACAGTTTTCTCTGTAATGGTAAATGATACAAACCTTAAATTTTGTCACAAGCTTTGTATAATCATATTTTAAGATTTGTTTTGGGACCTTTAAATACATCCTGTTTACCGACTTGGTCAACTGTTAACAGACGTATTCAATTTTTGACACTTGTAGAATTATAGTGTAAATTTTTGTCAGTTTTCTCTGTAATGGTATTTGATATGAATCTTAAATTTTGTCACAAGCTTTGTATGATCGTACAATATATTGTGGGAAATGTTTTCAGACCTATTGCATTACTACTCCCTGTTTACCAACTTGGTCAATTTTTGACACTTGTAGCAGTAATTTTTCTCTGTAATGATAAATTATACAAATTCAAAATTTTGTCACATGTTTTTTATGATCATGCCATATCCTGGGATGCATTTTCAGACCTTTAAATACATGTACTTCATATTTATGGACTTAGTCAATTTTGGACACTTGTATCATTATACAGTTATTTTTCCTGTAATTGTATATGATACTCATATTTTATTTTGTCACAAGCTTTGTATGATTTTGACATATTGTGGGATACGTTTTCAGACCTATTGCATTACTGCTTCCTGGTCACTAACTTTTTGAACTTTTGACACTTGTAGCATTATAGAGTACTTTTTGTCAGTCTTCTCTCCAGCTTTACAAAAATATAAAGCCCCTCTTACACTAGACGAACGCACGCCGAACGTATAAAAATAAAATATATCCTTTGTCTCCATTCATATATGTTTGTCATCCGTTCTTTATCCAGTGAATACAGTACAAGTATGGTGATGTCCGTTTTGTGCGGTGAAAAATTTTGAACATGTTCAAAACTTGGAATGGACATATACCGCACAAAATTTCCGGTGAATATACGGTAGGTTTACCTTTTGTTCAGTTGTCATGCGTTGTATATACGTTATTCATTCGGTACTTGTCTGTCTTGCATTCTTTCATATACGGTAGATGAAATTGGTGAAACAGACTTTTACCGAAGAGATAACGGATAAACTGTTTGAGTTCCTGACTTACTGTGGAAACCAACCAGAAGAGCACCGAATAAAATGAATTCATAAAAATATATCTTGTGCAACAGCCAAAATTAACATGTAATAAAAAAAAATAAGGATCGTCAAAGTAGGCAAAAATTTAAAGATAAGCACAAACTATAAAATATTAAAAAAAGAAGAAAAAAAAACAGCTAAGAACAGAAGGAAATGCAAAAATGGGGAAACCGGACGGAAAACCAAAATTATGGTCCTGCCAGAACGAGAGAAAATTGAACCACTGAAGAATAACAGAATTTTTCCGATTGGCCCCTAGTTCGAGGCCATAAGCCGATAATTTGAGCCATACTTTCTGTTCCTTTCTTCTGTTTCTAGCCAGCCTTTTATAATTCTTTTCTTTGTTTATTTTGTCTTTTTTACCTTTTAAAATGTGGCCCACTTTTACCATTTTCTTTTTGCTTAAAATGAAATTTACAACGATTGCTTATGATGTGATCATCCAATAAGAAGGTGCTATACACTAACTACCCTTTTAAATAGAAAAAAGAAGGGAAACCGGGAATGGGTCAAAGAAACAACGACCCAAAGGGGAGTAACAACAACTCAAAGCCACCAAAAGATCTTCAATGAATGGTGAGAAAGCCCCACGCCAAAGGGCAGGCCGGAGTCGGCCCCTGAATAAAGAGTAATCAAGTTCAGCAAAATAAACATTATCCTAAACTCCTGTAGACATAAAGTTAACTTAACTAGAAAAAAGACAAGACACACAAAGGCTTAATAAATTTCCTGACTTAGAACAGGCACAAACCTGCTGCAGCAGGGTTAAACTAGTTTTATTGGGCCCATACCTTTCCCCTATAGCCAATGTGATAAATCAAAAAACAATCGTAACAACAGTTAAATTCAGTTGGCAGAGTTGCTTCTTTAATTTAGTAATTGCAAGACTTCTGCAGTGTTTGTTTATTTATATTTATGTTGTTACACATGCCAGGGTGAGCTTTTTCCATCACTTGGCATCCGTCGTCCGTCCATCGTCCTTCCATCCGTCGTCCATCTGTCCGTATGTCGTCCGTTGTCTGTCTTAAACTTTTCATTCAAAGATCTTCTCCTCTGAAATCACTGGGCCAATTGGAACCAAACTTGGTCACAATAGTTCTTGGGTGGTCCCCTTTAAAAAAGGTATCTGGCAGGTCTGTACCTAATCCAAGATAGCCGCCAGCGGGGAACATAATTTTAACATTGGACCCTATGGGAAAGACATTCAAAGATCTTCTACTCAGAAACTACTAGTCCAATTAAAACCAAACTTAGTCACAATGGTCCTTAGATGGTCCCTTCCAAAAAAGGTATCCGGCAGGTCCGTACCTCATCCAAGGTGGCCGCCAGTGGGGAACATAGTTTTAACATTAGACCCTATGGAAAAGACATTCAAGGATCTTCTCAGAAACTACTAGTTCAATTATAGCCAAACTTAGTCACAATGGCCCTTACATGGTCCCTTCCCAAAAGGGTATCTGGCAGGTCCATACCTCATCCAAGATGGCGGCCAGCAGGAACATAGTTTTAACATTGGACCCTATGGAATATACATTCAAAGATCCTCTTCTCAGAAACTACTAGTCCAATTAGAACCAAACTAAGCCACAATGGTCCCAAAATGGTGCTTAGGTGGTCCCATCCAAAAAATGTATCTGGCAGGTCCATACCTCATCCAAAATGGCCACCATCGTGAACGTAGTTTTTGTCTCGCCCACGACGAAAGGCGCGGAAAGCGAGACATATGCGTACAAAGTATGACGGCGGCAGTGATGGTGGCGGCGGCGGCAGCAGCGTAAACTTTCATGTTAAGATTTTGTGATTAGGTCATTTTCTCAGTAACTATAAATGGAAGGTCAATGATAATTGGTATATAGATTGATCTTGAGTAGTACATGACAGTCTGCTATATGGTTTTTGTCTGTGACCTCAATTTCACGGTCCAATGAACATGTTTAGTTTTTGTGCTTAGTTTAGTTTCTCAGTAACTATAAGTGGTAGGTCAATGATATTTGGTATATAAGTTGGTCTTAGGTAGTACATGACAGTCTGTCATATGGCTTTTGTCCTTGACCTCAATTTCAAGGTTTAGTGAGCATGTTAAGTTTTTGTGATTAGGTCATTTTCTCGGTAACTATAAGTGGTAGGTCAATGATATTTGGTATATAGGTTGGTCTTAGGTAGTACATGACAGTCTGCTATATGGTTTTTGTCTGTGACCTCAATTTCACGGTCCAGTGATCATGTTAAGTTTCCCAGTATCTTTTAATGTAAGGTCAATAATATTTGGTATTTTAGTTTGTCTTAAATGGAACATGACAGCCTACTGTTTGGCTTTAGCCCTTGACCTCATTTTCACGGTCTAATGAACATGTTTGGTTCTTCAGTATCTATCAGTGGTCACTGATATTTTTTTTTTTGGTGATTCATGATAGTCTGCTCTATTGCCTTTGTCACTTACCCTAATTTCACAGTCTAGCGAATATGTTAAGTTTTCTGGTTTAGTCAGTTTGAGAATTCACATCAATTTTGCGACCATGAAGGGAAGGGCGAGACATCAGTTTGGGTCCACACTTGTTACATTGACCTTATTGATTTTAAGGGGAACCTCTGCCCAAATTTTTGAATTTTTATTTGAATTGTGGTCTGAATGTTTTAATTTCAGCAATATGTATTACCTTGATTATAAGGGGAACCCCTGCCCAAATTTTTATGCCCCCACGATGATAAGTCGGGGGGCATATTGCTTTACCCTCATCCGTCCGTCCGCTGTCCTTCCGTCCGTCTGTCCTTCCGAGGGGGGTACATGGTTTGTCTGCGCAACTCTTACTAAAAGGCCATGTGAGCTTTTGCCATCACTTGGCGTCCGTCCGTCCGTCCGTCGTCCGTCATTAATTCACTTTTCAAAAATCTTCTCCTCTGAAACCGCTGGGCCAAATGGAATCAAACTTGAACTAAGTCATCATTAGGGTGTCTGGTTTCAAATTTCTTATTTTCTATGTCGCAGGTCAAACAACATGGCCGCTGCTGCTAAAAATAGAACATAGGGGGTAAAACAGCTATTTTTAGCTATTATCTCAGAAACAATACCAAACGCGTCAAAATTGAAAAGTTTAAAATGATCAGCAGATGAAGATCAATCAAGGCTGAAATTTTCGGAAAAATCTGATGACCCAATTATGAGTAATTGCCCCTGAAATGCTGAATTTTACCGATTTTTATATTTTTTATTTTTTATTTCTAAACGTGTAAGATAGAAGTCAAATGTAAATTGCAAAAATGTTCAGCATATCAAGATCTACCTACCCTGAAATTTTGAAGAAAATCCATAAACCCTTGTAGGAGTTATTGCCCTTTTTTCACCGAATTTTTAAATTTTCGTATTTTTCATCTATTATTTCCAAAACTATAGAAGATGAAGTTTAAGTTTAAATTGATGAAATGTTTGCCATGCTGTGGCGACTTCAAAACTGATGTTGAAAATTGTTCCTTGACCGCCATTTTCAAAATGGCCGCCAAAAAAGGCGGGAAAACTCAACATTGTCTGATTTCAATGAAATTTGGTTTCCAAATAGATCTTGATGTTGCGAGTTCAAAACCGGTGTTGAAAATTGTTCCTTGACTGCCATTTTCAAAATGGCTGCCAAAAAAGGCGGGGAAATTCAACACTGTCTGATTTCAATGAAATTTGGTTTCCAAGTAGATATTGATGTTGCGACTTCAAAACCGAAGTTGAAAATTGTTCGTTGACCGCCATTTTCAAAATGGTCGCCAAAAAAGGCAGGAAAATTCAACATTGTCTGTTTTCAATGACATTTGATTTCCAAATTGATCTTGATGTTGCGAGTTCAAAACCGGTGTTGAAAATTGTTCCTTGGCCACTATTTTCAAAATGGCCCCCAAAAAAGGCGGGAAAATTCAACATTGTCTGATTTCAATGAAATTTGATTTCCAAAAAGATATTGATGTTGCGACTTCAAAACTGATGTTGGAAATTGTTTGTTGACTGCCATTTACAAAATGACGTCTCGACTTCAAAACTGGTGTCGAAAGTGGTCCTTAGCAAGACCGTTTTTTATCAAAAAATCCTAAAAAACATGATCAGACTTTAAAAACAGTTCAAGATATTGGAGGTGTTCGACCTACGAAAGTTTGAGAAACTGAAGATCAACTGTATAACTTACATTGTTACCTTGATTGTGGCAACTGAAAACCAGGTGAGAGATACAGGCTCCTGGGAACCTCTAGTGCTAGAAAGTTTTTATTTTGCAGATCATTTGTACATATATTGAAGATGTGCATGTGATAAGGATTTTGATTTTGGTGCATTTTTGTCAAAAATATACATTGCTGAACTTAGTCATTTTTGAGGTGATTTTTCATAGAGGGTACATAGTTTGTCAGCGCAACTCCGCCTACAGTTTTAATGCTAGGAAGTTTTTATTTTGCAGATCATTTGTACCTATATTGAAGATGTGCATGTGGTAAGGATTTTCATTTTGGTGCATTTTTGTCAAAAATATACATTGTTGAACTTAGTCATTTTTTAGTGTATTTGTGATAGAGGGTACATAGTTTGTCCGCGCAACTCATCCTACAGTTTTGATGCTTGGAAGTTTTCATTTTGCAGATCTTTCGTACCTATATTGAAGATGTGCATGTGGTAAGGATTTTGATTTTGGTGCATTTTTGTCAAAACTATACATTGTGGAACTTAGTCATTTTGGAGGTGATTTTTCATAGAGGGTACATAGTTTGTCCGCGCAACTCCTCCTACAGTTTTAATGCTAGGAAGTTTTTATTTTGCAGATCTTTCGTACCTATATTGAAGATGTCCATGTGGTAAGGATTTTGATTTTGGTGCATTTTTGTCAGAAATATACATTGTTGAACTTAGTCATTTATTGGATGAATTATTAATACAGGGTACACAGATTGTCCGAACAACTCCTAGAGTTTTGAGGCTAGGAAGCTTTAATTTTGCAGTTCATTTGTACCTATATTGAAGATGTGCATGTGGTATGTATTTTGATTTCGATTCATTTTTTTTTTCAAAAATATACATTGCTCAACTTATAATTATTAGGGCCCCGCCATGAAATGGCGGTGCCGTATAGTAATCAGCCTGTCTGTCCGTCTGTCTGTCCGTCAGCATTTCCCATCTCGTACGATAACTCAAGATTGCTTTGACAGATTTTTATGATTTTCTACTCAAAGTTTAAATTGGCCAAAGGAAGCTCCCTTTCATTTTTGAGGAAAATCAAAAAATGATTTTTGGGAAAAAACTTTGTTTTTATATGAAAAAGTGCATATTTTGAGATTTAGCTCTATGTAGTACGATAACTTAAGATTGCCTTCAAGGATTTGAATGCTTTTGATACTCAAGGTTGTTCTTGACCAAAGGAAGCTCCTTTTTATTTTTGAGGAAAATCAAAAAATGATTTTTGAGGAAAAACTTTGTTTTTATATGAAAAAGTGCATTTTTGAGAATTAGCTCTATGTCGTACGATAACTTAAGATTACCTTCAGGGATTTGAATTATTTTGATACTCAAGGTAGTTCTTGACCAAAGGAAGCTCCCTTTCATTTTTGAGGAAAATCAAAAAATAACTTTTGGGAAAAAACTTTGTTTTTATATGAAGGTTGTTCTTGACCAAAGGAAGCTCCCTTTTTATTTTGAGGTAAATTGGAAGATAGTTTTTGGGAAAAAACTTTGTTTTTATATGATAGTGCATATTTTGAGAATTAGCTCTTTGTTATGTCATATAATAACTTAGATTGCCTTCAAGGATTTGAATGATTTTGATACTCAAAGTTGAACTTGACCAAAGGAAGCTCCCTTTCGTTTTTGAGGAAAATTCGAAAAACTATTTTGAGAGAAAAACTTTGTTTTTATTTGAAAAAGTGCATATTTTGAGAATAAGCTCTATGTCGTACAATAAATTCAGATTGCCTTCAGGAATTTATATGATTTAGATACACAAGGTTAATTATACCCCCCACGAACTTGAAATTTTGTATGCAACTTTATAATAATGTCCTTTACTGCAAGTAGCAATTACAGGATTGCTGGACATCTGCTTCCTGTTTACCGACTTAGTTAATTTTAGAGATCTTTTGTCAGTCGTAGAACTTTTTCGTAACAGTTTTCTCAGTAACTACTTATCACTGCAACTTGAAATTTTGTATCCAAGTTAGGAATGATGTCTTATACTGCAAGTAGAGATTTTAGGATTGCCGACTATCTACTTCCTGTTTACCGGGAATTGTGCAATTATAACTATTTAAGTGACAAATTATATTGGGGATCTTATACAGAAACTATATTTACAATAACTTAGGATTTTGTTATCTATGTTTTTTCCCAAAAATTGTTATATGATTTCCATGAAATTCTGCAATCAGTTTTTGGGACACGCAAGGGGGCGAGGCCCTTTCTGACTTTGTCAGTATTCTAGTTTTTTGGTGATTTAGTAATAGAGGGTACATACCGGTAGTTAATCTGAATAGAATAACATGTGTTTAGCGGGGGCATCATATGTGTCTTACAGACACAAACATTACTAGAAAATCCCAATTTGATTCAACCTTGCGCAGTTTTTGAATGGTGTTCTGTTTATGGTTTGTAATGGATGGTGGATCTTTCGGTTACCATGGAAACCAAACAAGAATACTGTAATTTTAGAAAAATGAAAAACAGCCAATCAAAGATTGTGATCCCCCCGCTACCCCTTTTTGGACCCCCTCCCCTTGTAAAAAAAGACAAGTGTTTTTGAAACTAAATTAATCATCGTAACTGTAAAACACCAAAAAGATATAGTTGCTAGGTAGAATTCCAAAAAATAATGGGTCTTTGAGAGTTTCAGAAAATTTACCAAAATTAGAATCAGTCTTTTGCACTCTAATTATTGAAAATGATCTTCAGTACTGTAAGGAATTGAAAAAGATCTGGTTGCTAGGTAGAATTCCAAAAAATAGTAGGTCTTTGAGAGTTTCAGGAAATTTACCAAAATTAGAATCATTGATTCTTGCAACCTGACAGTTGAAATTCATCCTTATAACTCTAAATAATTGAAAAAGATATGGTTGCTAGGTAGAATTCCAAAAAATAATGGGTCTTTGAGAGTTTCAGGAACTTTACCAAAATTAGAATCAAGGTTTTTTGCAATTTGACTATTGAAAATGATAATTAAAACTATAAGGCATCAAAAAAGATATGGTCGCTAGGTAAAATTCGAAAAAATAATTGGTCTTTGAGAGTTTCAGGAAAATTACCAAAATTAGAATCATATTTTTGGAATCCTAGTGTACATACTAGCTGATGACATTAAAATATTGCTTAATTATAAAACTTCATGTTGAAATTTCAAAAATTATTAGTCTTTGACATTTTCAGGAAATTTACCAAGTTTGGCACCGGGATCTAAATTCCAAATGCTTAGAACGTATTCAAAGAGCAATTCCAATAATTCCTCATGAAAATATAAACCACAAAATCAAAATTATACATAGAGTTCCAGTTGTTCTGATGCGTACTAATTGTTTAACAATTATTGGCCCTTAAGGGCATGCCCCCAGGGGTCATACCAAAAGTCTGCTTTCATCAGTAAATGAGATGCATATAATCGAACTTGCATACAAAGTTTCAGCTTCCAAACATGAATACTTCAGAAGATTTCGCTTATTACTGGATATCTCAAAATACATTTTCGCTCATTTTTCCGCCCTGAGGGCAAATTTCAAAATTCCGAAACCTTCGGCACAGACAACTTTTATAGTGTTACTTATACCCTTATTACAAGGTTTCTGGGATTTAAGGTGTAAGAGGAGTTCCAGCGGAATCGATTTTTTCGTTTTTTGGACCCCCTAGAGGCCATGCCCTGAGGGGTCATACCAAAGTTCTGACACCCTCTGTGAAGTTGCTACATAATATGTGAGTCCATATCCGAGTTTCAACTTTCTAGCCCAAATGGCCTTGGAAATTTCTTCAATTATTGGATATCGCGAAAATTCGTTTTCGCCCATAATTTGCCCCTAGGGCGTTTGACCTAAATTCCGAATCCACAGTGTGCTACTTCTGATCATACTCTAGTATGGTGCCAAGTTTCAAATTTGTATCTCTTATAGTTCCAGAGCTATCGGGGAGCATTACAAACGCACGTACGTACATACGTACGTACGTACATACGGACGGACTGCATTACATAATCCCCCCGCTTTCGCTAAGCGGGGGGATAAAAAAAGTATTCTGCTAAATTTTATGTTTTGTTTTTCCTATTGGAAATGCCTTTTATATATGTCAGCCATGGTCCAGGTGAGCGATACAGGCTCTTGAGAGCCTCTTGTTCTAAAATATACCCAAAACATCAAAATTAAACAATTGTCTGTTTTCTTGCTGTTTAAGAGCAGACTGCATAACTTTAATTCGATCTTTGGTCTTGAGTATCTTCACTGGAATTTTCGCTTTGGGTCATTAGTGCAGAATGTTATCTGTAACTCGACAGTTCTTTTCTTAGGTCATTTTCTTGCTTTCCTATTCAGTGACATTTTGGGAAAAATGAATAAAATTGTTCAAGCACGCTGTAATGATTGTCTGTGTAAAATAAGTTGTTGGGCGATCAAAAGACACAGGTTGAATATAGCAAAGATAGGAAACACTTACAATGGCCAAAAATTACAATCACATGCCACAATCTACTAGAGAACTGCACAAGAAAAACAATAAAAAGACAAAATACAAACGTAGACAACGATAAGAACTTGGAAAAGCTAATTCGAAAAATCGATTGTTTTGCATAGTTATTATTCAATTCGTTTTTACTCGGTGCTCGTACGGTAAGTTTTCGTTGGCAATTCGTTTTATTTGGTACTCATCCGGTATGTTACCGTTATAAATATGTTTTCTTCGGTGCTCATCCTGTAGGGTTCCGATGTTTGTTTGGTGCGAGTTCGGTTTATTCGGTACCAGGACTGTGCATATACGGTGTACTAACTGTATAACTCCGGTTTTTGTGCGTTTTCACTGTAATTCGTGAAGGAAGAAAAATATTTACCACAGTACAAAAAAGATTTTCATCCAATACTCATGCGTTTGTGCTATACGGTGTAGTGTAAGAGCGGCTTAAGGCTACTTTGGCACACCAGTTTGCCGCAAGTTTGTGGAAAATGCGTTTTCAGATGCAAATTAAATTTTGGGCACACTGTTTCTGGCATACTATTTGTATAGTTATGGCGCACTTGCGATATAGTTCTGGCACACTTGCGGTTTAGTTCTTGGACGCTTGCAGTATAATTCTTGCACAATTGCAGTATATTTCTAGCACACTTGCGGTATAGTTCTTGCACACTTCTGGTTCAGTTCTTGCACGTTTGCAGTATAGTTTTGGCACAGTTCTGGCACACTTTTTTTGACACAGTTCTGGTACACTTGTGTCACAATACTGGCAGTTGACAACAATTTCATGTTTGTATCATATACCATCGCAGAGAAAACCTGTACTAAATATTGAGAAAGTATTATTCTTGATGGATTGGGGGGGGGGGCAAATTTTCATGGAATTTGTGGTTTACTCATTAATTAAATTAATGACTGTTTTCACTGAAATATATTAAAATTTGAGGCAGAATTAAGAGAATTTGAGAGTTTAGGAAATTGACCAAATTTTGAATCAAATATTTTGGCAATCCAATTATTAAAATAACTATTACTGAAATGTTTTAAAAAAAGTATGGTAGCTAGTCAATATTCCAATAGAAACTAGGTCTTTATGAGTCTCAGGAAATTTACCAATTTGCTGTTATCAGAAAATTGCTTAAATATTTGACTGTATGAAAAAATGCAAAAAAATCATTGACATTTTCAGGAAACTTTCCAAAGATTGTCAAAATGCCAAAAGGTTTTTGAACATCTTTACACTAAATGCAATGATTCTACATCAAAATTAGATTCATCAATCCAAAAATGATGGATTGGTTTTAGTCACAAGTAAAATGTTGTGGACGAACGGACTGACAGACAGCAACAACAGAGGCAACAACATTATCCCCAAACTTGCATTCAAAATTGCAAAATAAGAATCACCAAGATGCACTAGCATTAATCAAAGATTTGTGTAAATATATTTAGATGTAAAACAGGGTCTAATAATTTTGTTAAATCAACTTTATAATTGTTTGCAGCAAATTAATGTAGCTCAGTTTGATTGACATGTTGCATTCAGAGTAGCATATCTGATCTGTGTATTATTTTTAGCTCACTTTGGGTCAGTGTGAGCTATTGCTATCACTTTGCGTCTGTCGTCCGTCGTCCGGTATTAACTTTTCACATTTTCATCTCCTCCTCTGAAACCGCTAAAGCAAATCCAACAGGAATGATGTATGGAAGGTCCTTCACAAAGATTGCACATTTCGTTCCGATTCGATAAAAAACATGGCCATCAGCACGGATCTTAGTTTTAACATTGGACCCTATGAGAAAAACATCATTTTCAACAGTTGCTCTGAAACTATTGAAGCAAATTTAACTAAACTGTATTGAAATGATGTATGGAAGTCCTTTACAAAGATTGCACATTTCGTTCCGATTTGACAAAAAACATGGCCGCCAGCACAGAACATAGCTTAACATTGGCCCTATGGGAAACTCACATTTTCATCTTCTCCTCTGAAGCAAATTCAACCAAACTTTACAGGAATGATGTATGGAAGGTCCTCAACAAAGATTGCACATTTCGTTTCGATTCGATAAAAAACATGGCCACCAGCGTGGATCTTAGTTTTAACATTGGACCCTATGGGAAAAACATCCTGTTCAACATCTGTTTCGAAACTATTAAAGCAAATTTAATTAAACTGTACTGAAATGATGTATGGAAGGTCCTTTACAAAGATTGCACATTTCGTTCCGATTTGACAAAAAACATGGCCGCCAGCAC
>MJUU01008020.1:22346-43867 GCA_002080025.1 Modiolus philippinarum
CTGAGGCAAATTCAACCAAACTTTACAGGAATGATGTATAGAAGGTCCTTAACAAAGATTGCACATTTCGTTTTGATTAGATAAAAAACATGGCCGCCAGCACGGATCTTAATTTTAACATTGGACCTTGGGAAAAACATCCTTTTCATCAGCTGCTTCAAATATATTAGAGCAAATTTAAATAAACTGTACTGAAATGATGTATGGAAGGCCCTTTACAAAGATTGCACATTTCGTTCCGATTTGAGAAAAAACATGGCCGCCAGCACGGAACATAGTTTAACATTGGCCCTATGGGAAATTCACATTTTCATCTTCTCCCCTGAAACTATTAAAGCAAATTTAACTAAACTGTACTGAAATGAAATATAGAAGGTCCTTTACAAAGATTGCACATTTTTCATTCTGATTCGATAAAAAACATGGCTGCCAGCGCAGATCTTAGTTTTAACATTGGATCTTATGGGAAAAACATTATTTTCAACATCTGCTCTGAAACTATTGAAGCAAATTTAACTAAACTGTACTGAATTGATGAACAGAAGGTGCTTTACAAAGAATGCTCATTTTATTTGGATCTGACAAAAGAAAAGGCTCCAAGCACAGAACTTCATTTAAAATGGGACCCTATAAGAAAACATCTTTTACGTCATATGTGCTGAAACTATTGAAGCAAATTCAGCCAAGGTAAGATTGCTTTGATTGATTTGTTTTGATCTGATAAAAAAAAGAAGACCACCGGCACAGAACATATTTTAACACAGGATCCTATAGGATAAACATCAGTTTCATCCCCTGCTGCAAGCATTTTGCCAGGTGAGCGATTCAGGCTCAGTTTCTGAGCCTCTAGTTTTATATCTTGGAATATGCAGTCTTGTATTTTGTGAACCTGTATTGCATAAAAATAAGATTTACATTTATCTGAAAAATTGATTACAAAAGTCACTATGTGAAAACATGTCTTCATCTATAAAATACAACTGAACTTTTGTTTACCTGTACCTAATTTTGATTAGTTTTTTGTCCACTTCTTTTGATTTTATAAGTGTGTTTCTGGTGCACTTCTGGCACACTCTATTCTTTGTCTCCATCTAATACAATAGAACTTTCCGGCACACAATAGTTTACAATAAATCAAACAGATATTTACGGTACACTTCTGGCACACTCTTCTATGCACCAGAAGTGTGCTAGAACTTTCCAGTTAAGATGGTTTTGTATGCCAAAACAACACCGCTTGCAGTGCTGTGATGCACATCTGGTAAGTCTTCTGGCACACTGATCAGTGTGCCGAAAATTTGCGGCAAACTTTTGAATTTTTTGTAAGGGTTACATTTTCCACAAAATTTGCATAATAGCTAGGTGAACCCACATATATAAGACTCCTGTAGGGTCTTGTCCAAGAGTACCTGTACATGTAACCCAAGTAAGGAACATTCATACTTTTGGCCCAAATTCAAGTTAACTACATTATATCATCTAGATATCCTGGATAAAATTAGAGGAAATTATGAATTCCTTTATTTTACCAGAATCTGGAAAGAATATTTCTTAGAATTCTGGGATGGTAATATATTACTGTGATAGTACTATTGTTCGTAGGGTTCCAGTTCATGGTTTGCTAAAACAACAAAATAAAAATCCCAACAGAATGCATTTTCTGTAGAGTTCTAATGTTTAGAATTCAAAACCCCATGAAATAGTGATGATTATGAAAACTATGAAAATTGATGTTCACGAATAATATTAGATGTATAATTACACTTGTATCCCATTCACATCGTTTGTATGCCTTTATATTTATAAATGCAATATACAGTGTATATTCATGTTGTGAAAATCTTTATTTACATGTAATTGTACTGACACAAAACATATTTTAAGGAAATTTCTAAATTAATTTAACTTTTACATGAATATAGTGTAAACCAACTAATTTTTGTAAACAATTAATCGCGAAAATAAATCATCAGGAAATATTTCAAATCTTTATAAATGGATGAAAAGAAATAGAAAATTGCAAAAATTTGTCATCACAAACCTCACCAGAAGGGACAAAACGTTAAATAAAGTATCCACAAAATTAAGTTGATCTACAATAATTACTGTATGTGTGTTTATTATATTTTGTCAGGTTGCCAAGAAGAGATATCTAAAGAAATCAGGACATAATATCTATCAGACATTAGTGGACTACTTCAGAGGCTGTTGGCATGATAAAGAAAAGCCTTTAGAACTATTCAAAAAGAAGAAAGGGTCTTACCCTACAGCCAAAAGGGGAGTACCTGCTCAACCCATATACTACAATTCAACAAAATGCAATGTAAGAAAGTTGATTGAGTTACCGTCTCATCTAATGAAGGCAAAATTGTTTAAAGACATCCGTGATGAAACAGCCTGCTGCTTTGAATGGTTGTATGCCAAATGTAAATATGTATCTGTATCAAGTGTAATAGAAGATCTAAAGATGGCGCTATCAGAAATGGATTCTTCTGGAGACATTGATAGTCCTGAAATATACAACGACATAAGAATCGTAGAACGCTTGTTGTCTCTAGGGAGTGAAAATATCAGAAAGGATTCTTTTCACTTGGCACTTCAGGTATATAAATGTTCTTTTAGTAATCATAATATGTAAAGCAGTGAAAATAAAATTACTATACATTGTCCTGATATTTATGCAATGTTAAATGTTTATAGCTCACCAGACCTGATCAGTCAGTGTGAACTTTGCCTTCACTTGATGTCACTTGTCAGTTAGCTTTCACATTTTCACCATCTACTCTGAAAAAACTTTAGTAAGTTCAACCAAACTTTACAGGAATGATGCTTGGAAGGTTCTTTACAAAAATTGCTCATTTCATTCTGATCCAATAAAGAATGTGACTGCCAGTGCAGACCATAGTTTAACATTGGACCATATGGGAAAAACATGATTTTTGTCATCTGCCCTGAAACTATGGAAGCAAATTTAAATTATTGTAATGATTTATCAAAGGTCCTTTTCAAAGATTACTCATTTCAGTCAGATCTGACCAAAAAAAAAATTGCCTCCAGAGCAGAACATAGTTTTACATTGGACCGTCTGAAATCACTGGAGGAGGTTCAACCAAACTTTACAGGATGATGTTTTGGAGGTTCTACACAAAATTTGTTCATTTCATTCTGACCCGAAGAAATATGTGCCCGCCAGCTCAGAGCATGATTCAACATTGGGCCAATTGGCACAAAATTGCATTGGAATCTTTTTGGCCACCTGGTATATAGCATGATAGTTGGCCTGTCTGCCAAAGGCCATGTGAGCTTTTGCCATCACTCGGCGTCCGTCTGTCCATTGTCCGTCCGTTAACTTTTATTCAAAGATCTTCTCCTCTGAAACTGCTGGGCCAATACTAACCTAACTTGGCCTGAATCATCACCAGGGTATGCTCTTTCAAGTTTGTGATTTTTATGTCCGTAGACCAAACAACATGGCCGCTGCTACTAAAAATAGAACATAGGGGTAAATTGCCGTTTTTTGCAAATTACTCGAAAACCGTTACAGATATAAAAAATTTGACTGGGATAAAAATGATCAGCATGATGAGATCTACATGCCCTGCAATTTTGAAGAATAACAGATAACCCATCTTGGAGTTATTTCCCCTTTTCCATAAAATTTTCATTTTTTTTTTTTACTTTTAGTCTTATATATTGAAAATGGTAGAAGATAGAAGTAAAGTTCAAAGTACAAAAATGGTCAGCATAGTAAGATCCACAATTCCTGCAAGTTTGAAGAAAATGACGACCCACATAGAAGTTATGGCCCCTTTTCTTTTGAATTTTCATGATTTTTTAACATTTATACTTTTATTTCAAAAACTGTTTGAGATGGAGGTTAAATGTAAATTACAAAAGTGTTGAGCTCTTCCAGGACTACAATTTCTTCATATGTCCAGCAGATTAGCATCTCATCCAAGATGATCGCCACTAGAGAACATAGTTTAACATAGGACCCTATGGGATCTCCTCCTCTGAAACCACCAAGCCAATGTGGACCAAATTTTGTCACAAAAGTCCTCAGGTGGTCCCCTTTAAAGTTTGTGATTTTTGTGGTTGTACCTCATCCAAGATGGCCACCAGCGGGGAACAAAGTTTAAAATAGGGACCTTATGGGAAATACATTCAAAGCTCTTTTCTCCTGAAACCACTAAGCGAATAGGAACCAAACTTGGATACAATTGTCCTTGGCTGGTCACCTTTAAAGTTTGTGATTTTTATGTTCGTACCTCATCCAAGATGGTCGTCAGCACAGGACATAGTTTAACATAGGACCCTATTGGAAATGTATTCAAAAATCTTCTTCTCTGAAAGTACAGAGCCAATTGGAACCAAACTTGATTACAATAGTCTTTAGGTGGTCCCCTTGAAAGTTTGTGATTTTTATGTTCATACCTCATTGAAGGTGGCTGCCGCAGAGAACATAATTTAACATAGGGACCTTATGGAAAATGCATCCAAAGATTTTCTCCTCTGAAACTACCGAGCCAAATTCAACCAAGCTTGGTCACAATAGTCCTTGACTTGTCCCCTTCAAAGTTTGTGATTTTTGACGTTCGTAACTCATCCAAGATGGCTGCCAGCATGGAACATAGTTTAATATGGGGACCTTAAGGGAAATGCATTCACATGTCTTCTCCTCTGAACCTAAGGAGCTAATTGGAACCAAGTTTGGTTACGATTGTCTTTGGGTGTTCCCTTTCAAAGTTTGTAATTATGTTTGTTACTCATCCAAGATTGAAAATGTAACATCTGGTGAACTGATTTGTAGTATGAATGGGTGGTCTCTTCGTGACAATGAATAAAACCAGTCACCAGGTGAGCGATACAGGCTCATGTGAGCCTCTAGTTATTTAGATCTTCTTTAAATACTGCATTTAAGGATTATAAAATGCCACTTTATTATCTACAATGAAATAGGAAAAAAAGATGAGGTGTCGCTAGTTTATGTTAAATTCAAGCAATTTTCATTGAAACTTTGGGTAATCACATAGATGTCAAAATTAAGGGACCGACCATTTAACTTGAAGGGGGGGCTATGGTTTTTTTCTAAAATATTTTGGATCTGATTTTAAGTGAAAAAAATATTTTGGCTGCCAAAATGATGAAAAAATTTTTTCTGAAGGTGGCTCTCTGCCCCAAAAAATAATGTTAATTTCAAAAAAAAAATATTTTGTTGATACATGTGCAAAAAATTTTCGGTCCAGAAAAAAAAAACCATAACCCCCCCTTTCAGGTTAAATGGTCGGTCCCTAAGGAAAGAAAACCAATGGCAACATAAAAATTTTTGTAGTTGAAATTTACCGTGATAAATAGTTCTTCATGGACAATAATAGTTTGTTGAGAAAAAAAGACAGATAAAGTTGTAAAAGGATGTCACCTATGGAAATTGGAATACACTAGCTTAACCCTCAAGAAGGCTATATTTGAGCAGCTGATCACTATCAAGGAAGTCACTATTTCTACCACAGGCCCTTGAGTAAAGATTGGTCATTTTGTGTTCTTTTGACAAAAATTGCTGCCAATGTGGAAATTAGTTTAGCATTGGATTCAATTTGAAAAAAAACACTATTTTTATCATTAGCTATAACACATTTTTGTCAAACTCTGAATGTCTTGTTAATTTTTTTTATCATAACAGATTTTAGGTCAGCTTGGTCCTGATTATCATAGAAGTCCAGCATTGAAGAAACTGGTTGATGAGACTTTAGAATGGGCACAGAACAGTAGCATTCCATTGATATTACCTTTACAACAATGTCTTCCCTCTCCAGATGGGTATATGATGTGTTCTATTAGTGCTAGAATTGGTAAATATTCAGATTTAATTGGTGTAATCAATTTAACAATACAATAAGTTCAAACTAAGAGCAAAAGCTGTAATAATTTTTTATACGACTGCAAAAATTTTAGCGGTTGTATAATGGTATGGTGCTGTCATCGTTGTCGTTGTCGTCTGTAGACACTTTTGTTTTTGGTCAATAACTTTAGTTTTAGTTGATCAATCCTTATCAATCTCATGATCAATCCTTATCAAATTTTAAAACAATGATCCTAGGCACAAAAGGAAGGCTTGGATCAGTTTTGGTCATTGTGGCCCCACCCGTTTTTGAAAAAGGGGCCAAAAAGGGTTAAATTTGGTGTTTACACATGTGTGGTTGTGGAATCTTTTTTTATCGGATTTTTTAGGAAATTTCCAATCTGCAATACTGTGGAAGTACCTTTATTCGTGGACATCAATTTTCGTGGTTTTCAGAGATATCACTATTTCGTGGGTACCGGTACTTAAATTCGTGGGTTCAAGTTCTATGCATTAAACTTCTAGGTGGAAATGCATTTCGTTGGGACCTTAATTTCCTGGTTTAAGCAAACCACGAAATCCACGAAAATTGGAACCCAATGAACATTAGTACTTTCACAGTATGCCAATGGATTTCACATCACATGTATCGTTCATGAGATAAAGAGGGCCCAAAAGGGTCGAATTTCAAAAATTTTACATTTTTTATTTGGTCCGATTTTGATGCAGTTTTTAGTTCGCCTCGGGACTATTGGAGTACCCCCGGCGTCCTCATCCGCGTCTGCGTCTGCGTCCGTGTCCGAGTCCGCGTCCGCATTTGGGTATATATCTTAGTAACTATGCAGTGTAGGGTCATCAAACTTTGCATGCAGGTGCATCTTGTGTTAACTCACAGCCTCCAAGAAAATTAGGTCTCTCTGACCTATATTTTCCGCTTGAGTGGTTTGCATTCAAATTTACATTTAAGTTTATATCTCAGTTACTATACATAGTACAATAATTTAACTGTGCATGTGCATGCATCTCTGGTGGTAGGTCAGCATCCAGCCAAAATAAGGTCACTTTGACCTATATTTTCCACTCGAGTGACTTACATTCAAGTTTACGTCCGAGTTCAGATCTCAGTCACATTCGTGTTTACCTCCGAGTTCAGATCTCAGTCACTGTACGTGGTAGGATCATCTAACCTTGCATGTGCATGCATCTCTGATGGTAGGTCAGCATCCAGGCAATATTAGGTCACTTTGACGTATATTTTCCGCTTGAGTGACTTACATTCAAGTTTATGTCCAAGTTGTTATCTCAGTCACTGTACATGGTAGGATCATCTAACCTTGCATGTGCATGCATCTCTGATAGTAGGTCAGCATCCAGGCAAAATTAGGTCTCTTTGACCTATATTTTCTGCTTGAGTGACTTATATTCAAGTTTACGTCCGAGTTCAGATCTCAGTCACTGTACATGGTAGGATCATCTAACCTTGCATGTGCATGCATCTCTGATGGTAGGTCAGCTTCCAGGCCAAATTAGGTCACGTTGACCTATATTTTACGCTTGAGTGACTTACATTCAAGTTTACGTCCCGAGTTGATATCTCAGTCACTGTACATGGTAGGATCATCTAACCTTGCATGTACATGCATCTTTGATGGTAGGTCAGCATCCAGGCCAAATTAGGTCACTTGGACCTATATTTTCCGCTTGAGTGACTTACATTCAAGTTTACGTCCGAGTTGATATCTCAGTCACTGTACATGGTAGGATCATATAACCTTGCATGTGCATGCATCTCTGATGGTAGGTCAGCATCCAGGCAAAATTGGGTCACTTTGACCTCCATTTTCCACTTGAGTGACTTACATGTAAGTTCATGTCAGGGATCAGATCTCATGTACTGTACATGGTAGGGTCGACCCATCTTGCATGTGCATGTGCATGCATCTGTGATGGTAGCTCAGCATCTAGACAAAATTAGGTCACTTAAACTTACATTTTACTGATGAATGACTTACATTAATGTATACATCCAAGTTCATGGCTCAGTAACTGTACATTGTTGGTTCAGGTAACCTTGCTAATGCATGCAATTTTGATAGTATGTCGGCATCAAGGCAAAATTTGGTTGCTGCGACAAAGTGCCACAACGAGGCAAACTTTGTAATCGTTGATTACCTATGTTTTGCAATGGATTCCATTTGAAAAATTATTAGGAACTTCATCTTCAGATTTTTTGACAACTTGTTTCCTTTCCGAGCAGTGAGGGTACAAACAGGGCCAAAATTTGAAACATGCTGATTACCTGAAATTTTTATTTTTCTTCTGATTTCAATGGGATTTTTTTCATTGGATTCCTCTAGTTGTAAGCTTTCAGTAGTGTTCCAGTGGATTTTGCATACCTCTTACCGGTTCCCAGCTATTAGGGGTTAAAAGGACCCGAATTGCAATTTTCAAAAATATGTAAAATCTTTTATTTTTTTTCACTACTTTGTGTGTCAATGTCCTTTTTGTGTCCAGCAAATTACTGTGTCCACATTCATTTTAATTTACACTTGTTCAAATTTCAGTGGTCGACATGCTGCGGTCTTATCATGCTGCGCTGAGGTAGCCCTTTATTTCTTTTTGTCTGGCCTTAACTGGTTACATCTTTAGTAGTAACCAACATCCACACCTTGACAACAAGGAATTTGACTAAAATTTTCACTTTGGTCAATAATATCAACAATGTTTTAACAAATTGGAACTTAGGAAATTGAATTTTGATCTAGTACTGGTGCATATATAAGCAATAAACTTTCAGGATTTTATTCCAGTTCCAACTTTCGTAAATTTCCTGAAAATATCCAAGACTAACAATTTTTAAAATTTTTTCATACCATCAAATATTTTAGCAATTGTTCATACCAGACATAATTCTGAAACTTAAGAATAAAAAATAATTGTTCATACCAGACATAATTCTGAAACTTAAGAATAAAAATAATGGTTTCAATATCGGTAAATTTCCTGCAACTCTCAAAGACCAGTAGTTTTTGGGAATTCTTGTTATTAACCACGCTTTTTGGATTAATTTGAGTAAAAGTAATTTTTTTCAAAAGTTTTATTTCAAAAATTTTGATTCTAATTTTGGTAAATTTCCTGAAACTCTCAAAGACGAGCAATTTTAAGGAATTCCTGTTAGCAACAATGCTTTTTGAATGAATTTTAGTGAAAACAAAAATTTTCAATGCTTAGATTTCAAAAATTTTTAATTCCAATTTGGTAAATTTCCTGATACTCTCAAACTGAGTCAAAGACAAGCAATTTTTAAAATTTTTGTTAGGAACCATGCTTTTTGGATGAATTTTTGTCAAAGCAAATATTGCCAATGGTTAGATTTTAAAAAAAAATTTGGTTCCAATTTTGGTAAATTTCCTGATACTCTCAAAGACCAGTTATTTTTTTTTTGAGAATTCTTAGTAACCACATCTTAGTATAGGCAAAATTACCATGAAAGCGGAATGAGCAGGGTACACCAGGTTCTGCGAAACAAATTATTTGTACAAAATGTACAAGGCTTACCCTATAGAAGCAGTCCTATAAATTGAATGAAGGTAGATGAAAGTAAAATCCAAAAAATATTGTACCTAATTTTATATTAAATAAGGAACATAATTATATCAAAAGCTTGAATAATGACTTGTCTAATTTTCAAAGCAAAAATTGTCTTATTTGTTTTAGATGCCTATGATGATAGGAAAGAATATTATGGACATACAATGCACTTACAAGAGAAAAATAATGTCCTTGTTGTACTGGAGCTTAAAAAAGACAATAAAGATGATTATATATCAGTGTTTGATATGAATGACAATGGATCAGCAGCTATCTCCGAGAAAATTAGTAAGGCTGGGGCTGTTTCTCTCACATGCTGTGTCAATGACAAGTAAGTTGAATTTTGTAGAAATAGAAGAAAAATATCAGTAATTGTTGATTTTAATCTTTTTAAAGCTCACCTGACCCAAAGGCTTAGTATACGCTATTGCCTTCACTTGGCGTCTGTCCTCTGTCGTCTATCTGTCAGTTACACATTTGCCACAACTTCTCTGAAACCACTGAAGCATATTCAACTCACTTAAGAGGAATAATATATATGGAAGGTCCTTTACAAAGACTGCTAATTTAGTTCTGATCTTACAAAAAATCATGGCCGCCAGTGCGAACTTTATAAAACATTGGATCCTGTGGAAAAAACTACATTTTCATCAACTCCACAGAAAACACTAAAGCAGTATTCAACCAAACTTTACAGGAATGATATATGGATATAGAAGGGACCTTAAAAACACAATTTTTGCAAGAGACCGCCCAAGTAATATTGTTGCCAAGTTTGGTACAATTTGGCTCAGAAGTTTCTGTGAAGATTTTTTTTCCCATAGAGTCCATGTGTTAACATTAGGTTCCCAGCTGGCAGCCATCCTTCATATACTGCAGACCTGAAAAGGTACCTTTTTTGCAAGGTACCACCTAAGGACTATTATGGCAAAGTTTTATTTACATTTGACTCAGCAGTTTCAGAGGGAAGATCTTTAAATGTGTTTTCCCATGGGATCCAATGTTAAAACTATGTTGCTTGCTGGAGGCCATCTTGAATATGGCACTGACCCGAAAAACACCTTTTTGCAAGGGGCCACCAAGTACTATTATGGCTAAATTTGGTTTCAATTGGCTGAGCAGTTTCAGAAGAGATCTTTGAATGTGCTTTCTAATAGGGTCCAAAGGTAAAACAATGTTTCCTGCTGGTGACCATCTTGGATATAGCATTGACCTGAAATACAAAAAATACCAAAGTTGCATAAAAACAGTAAATTTCGTTATGCTGTACACATGTTTCAAATACCTTTTTTGCAGGGAACCACCCAAGGACTATTGTGGCTAAGCTTGGTTCGGATTAGCCCAGTAGTTTCAGATGGAAGATTTCATGGTTTCCTTGGTAAAATCTACACCGTATTAATGACTTTGTATGTCGTTTTGAGTATTCACAAAGTATATGTATTTTAATGTATTAATCAAAGTACGAAGATACCAAATCAATTAATGGCAACTTATATGTATGATGATGCAAAACACTATGACAAAAGTATAAAAGTATATTTGTCTTTAGCTTGGAGACTTTGTTCATCAGAAATACTTTAGAGATTTATTACCATATCTATATACCATGTGTATACTGAATTCATAACTGTAGTGAACCAATGCCTGGTAAGTCTAATTTCTAAAGAACCTCCTGAAGTGGATATGTCGATGGTATGCAGGGTTGTGTAATAATATTATGTTAATAATACTTCTAATGACACAACAACACTTCAACAGATTGCAGGTAACTTTCTTACATCGACAAGCTTCGGTGGCTAGGCCACCGTCATCAGGATACAGTGGTACAATAAATCGCCCCTGAAGTACAAGTGTGGGCTCAATTCATGTACAATATGGTAATCTATTGTCACGTCATAATTGACCCCAAAAAAGTTGCCTTTTCAATGTGAAATTATTGATTTTTAATGGGGCGTTATTAGAAATATGCCTGAAAAGATATATAGCCTACGCACAAACCTATAGGATGTCTGATCAAAAGCAAAATTAAAGTTCAATTTATATATGTTAAGATGAACTTTGTTGCAGATGAATTTCATATGTAGTGTAAGATATGTGCAATGAGGTTTTCCACTCTTATGACTTCTAAGTCAGTTTTGAGCAGCGCTATTTAATTGACAAAAACCTCATGTAAATTTCAGGTGAAATGAGCTTAAACATGAAGTTGAAATATTTATGAACTTCATACCAAATTTACATAAAATCACATGAATGTTTTTATGTGTGTTGGCCATGTAAGAAATTATATATAGAAATGGTTTTTGTCTCGCCCGCGATGAAAGTTGTGGAAAGCGAGACATATGCGTACGAAGTATGACGGCGGCGGCGTAAACTTTCATGTTAAGTTTTTGTGATTAGGTCATTTTCTCAGTAAGTATAAATGGTAGGTCAATAATATTTGGTATATAGGTTGGTCTTGAGTAGTACATGACATGTCTGCTATATGGCTTTTGTCTGTGACCTCAATTTCACGGTCCAATGAACTTGTGAAGTTTTTTGTGCTTAGTTTAGTTTCTGAGTAACTATAAGTGGTAGGTCAATGATATTTAGTATGTAGGTTGGTCTTAGGTAGTACATGACAGTCAGTCATATGGCTTTTGTCCTTGACCTTAATTTCACGGTCTAGTGAGCATGTTAAGTTTTTGTGATTAGATCATTTTCTCAGCAACTATAAGTGTTAAGTCAATTATATTTGGTATATAGGTTGGTCTTGAGTAGTACATGACAGTCTGCTATATGGCTTTTGTCTGTGACCTCAATTTCACGGTCCAATGAACTTGTGAAGTTTTTGTGCTTAGTTTAGTTTCTCAGTAACTATAAATGGTAGGTCAATGATATTTGGTATGTAGGTTGGTCTTAGATAGTACATGACAGTCTGTCATATGGCTTTTGTCCTTGACCTCAATTTCATGGTCTAGTGAGCATGTTAAGTTTTAGTGATTAGGTCATTTTCTCAGTAACTATAAGTGGTAGGTCAGTGATATTTGGTATATAGGTTTGTCTTGGGTAGTACATGACAGTCTGCTATATGGTTTTTTGTCTGTGACCTCAATTTCATGGTCCAATGAACATGTTGAGTTTTTGTGCTTAGTTTAGTTTCTCAGTAACTATAAGTGGTAGGTCAATGATATATAGCATGGAGGTTGGTCTAAGGTAGTACATGACAGTCTGTCATATGGCTTTTGTCTGTGACCTCAATTTCATGGTCCAGTGATTATGTTAAGTTTCCCAGTATCTATTAATGTAAGGTCAAAAATATTTGGTATTTGGGTTTGTCTTAAATGGAACATGACAGCCAGCTGTTTGGCTTTAGCCCTTGACCTCATTTTCACGGTCTAATGAATATGTTTGGTTTTCAGTATCTATTAGTGGTCACTGATATTTTCGTTTTTGGTGATTCATGAAAGTCTGCTCTATTGCTTTTGTCACTTACCCTAATTTCACAGTCTAGGGAATATGTTTAGTTTTCTGATTTAGTCAGTTTGAGAATTCATATCAATTTTGTGACTATGAAAGGATGGGCGAGACATCAATTTGGGTCCTCACTTGTTCATTTATACAGGACTTAAAGATTTTTTTTTGCTCAATCAGGTGTGTTTGCTTGTTAAAAGTTTTGCTTGTTTTATGCAATGATATCATGAACATATTGATTTTGTTGTTTCTATACCCTGCCACACGAAGTGGCGTGGTATAATATGATACCCTCAGTCATGTGTTCGTCTGTCTGTCTGTCCATCCGTCTGTCTGTCTGTCTGTCCATCCCCCAAAGGTTTCCGACTGATAACTTGTGAACGAAATAACACAAGATCTTCAAACTTGGTATGTAACTTGTTTAACACAAAGCTCAGGTCAAGTTAGATTTTTGGTTCAGAGTTCTAAGGAGTTCTAGAGTTATGCCCCTTGAAACTTTGAAATTTTGCGAATTTAGGGTTTCTGACTGATAACTTGTGAACAAATTTACACAAGGTCTTCAAACTTGGTATGTAACTTTTTTTACCACAAAACTCAGGTCAAGATCGATTTTGGTTTCAGAGGTCCAAGGGGTTCTGGAGTTGTGCCCCTTGAAACTTTGACTTTTTGCGAATTTTAGGGTTTTGTACTCATAACTTGTACCACTGAACATTTTGTGAATTTTAGGGTTTCTGACTGATAACTTGTGAACAAATTTACTCAAGGTCTTCAAACTTGGTATGTAAATTGTTTACTACAAAACACAGGCCAAGTATTTTTTTTAGGTTAGGTGGGACACATAGTTCTGGAGTAATGCCCCTTTTAACTTAGAAATTTAGTGAAACGTGGTGGGGTATCATGTAATGCACCATTACTATTTTTTTCTCATAAAAGTATTCCTTTTATTTTAGATTTACCATACTGTCACACAAAGGTTCAGAAGGAATTAGTTTCAGTGGGGCTAGTTATAGTGACCAGTTACTTCAAACAGAAACATTTGTTCCTGTCAATCTTCCCAACACTCCAGATTGTATAACAGTGTCAGAAAAATTTGTTGTGTATTCTGCTAGTAAGTATACTCTAATGGTCTATTGTTACTTCATATTGAGAGAATTATTATGGGATATAAACTGCCCAAGGGAAAAATAAATGGACTGACACATGGATATTGCCTGAGCTGTTGGCAAGGGTATGTATTTTCTTATTTTTCTATGTCACGTGTCAATGCAAATTGCTGTCCCAAGGCAGTCTATATCATGATAATTCTGCATATATTAATGACTATTGTGCATTTTATTGAAGGACATTTACATTTTAATTTGTTAACACTGAACTATAAAAAATAACAACAGTTGTTTAAAAATCAGCAAATACATTCCTCCCTTGTTATACTGCCCCTCTCCAAACTTATTGCCAACCATTTTCAAGGTACATTGCCACCCTCACTTATCGCCAAAATTTTCACTGGTCCCAAAAGTGGCAATATAACGAGGGTACACTGTACTAAGGCCTAGTATTTAGATATAAATTTAATTGAAGTTACATTTAGTACTTAGTTATTTAAAAAAAAATAGAATTGTTGATACAATTAAACAAAAACAAAAAGAAGAAGAAAAGGAAAAAAACAATGGTATTAGGGATACTATTAAAACCTATCAATCGATATCAGAAAGTTTTGACAAGTCAGTATCATAAAATTGAGTGATAAAATACCATAGACTGATGAATACCACCTGACCCTGTCTTCACTGATCAGGAAAGGGCATTTAAATATCTGATATAAGATCAATATTTATAAAAGGTAAATGTTTGTTAAAAATCATTTCATGTTTCAAGATGGCTGCCACAGCTGAACTTAGTTTTAACATTGGACCCTGTTGAAAAGGTTCTTGAATCCACAACTCCTTCAAAACTGGAAGCTTGAAGTCTGATTCAAACCAGATACTTTAAATCTTCATTTTTGTTGAGCCTTCAATGATAGACTTAGCTATGATGATTCCCCTGGCAGTGTTGGTGCCGGTGTCCACAATTGTTTTTGTTTTATCCTGGGTCTGTTTAGCATCAACCACTTAAAGTTGCCCATTGATGCAATTGCAGTTGCATTATACTGATTGAGATCAGTTTCAGTGGCGTTTTATGTCTATACCCTCGCAGTCATGCTCCACTGACTTTGAAATTTTGCAGCCATTCGATATTTGACATGCAGTCACATCCTGAGGATTATACACTTCAGATGGTGGCCTTGACCCATTTATTATGCTTGAACAATCATATGAAGATTTTAGCAAGCAGTCAATGCACACAAATTAAGACCTATATTTTGACTGCTGCTGAAGATCAATGTGCAGATTCATGCGATGCATGGGTAAGGCAAGACATATCCTGTGTTAACAGTTTATTTCAAATTTTAGGGTTTAACTGATCCAAAATGGTTCTTCTGTAGTGCAGACAACACAAGTGTTCCATTGAACACCAATTAAGTTTTATTATATATATTTTTTATGTTCTATAATAACAAAGTGTAAGTTGTGAAAACATCACAAAATTCTATCCAACATTAGACTGCCGTACCACTTTAAGTGACATGAGATTATGTTTTCTCACTTTTGAGACAGAGCAGTTCCTATTTAAGTGGTGTGAGACTTCCTTGTCTTACACTAGTGTTTAAGACAAAAAAATCATGTGCAGTTTACCGGCAAATATTGTGTTTTGCACATTAGGGTCTGTAGTCAACATATGTCCTCATTGGTGATCATAAATGTATTTAATCTACGTATAATAAAATCATTAAATCATCTGAAATAAAATTTCACTGGAAAAAATGAGAAAAATTGTCTTTTAAAATATGACACGCTGGGGTATACATTCCTGATTTTAGGACGTTGCAAAGAGGGACATAACTCCTTGTGTAAACAGACGAAAGGGGACGATATTTTTGTATGGGTTTTTGAATATATTTTAGGGTAAATACAGTGAGAAATGAAAACACCAGTGGAAGTGTTAGACAAGAGAATCTCAGACACCCTCGTGTATGATTTCAATCATCTTGGACTCAGCAAGCTTCGTCTGAGACTGGAAATCTTACCCTTGGGTGCCTGAGATTCTCTTGTCTCACACTTCCCCTGGTGTTAGATTCTTAATATCTTGTATACCGATGTTTCATAGTGAGGAAGCTTCCAATACAAATTAGGTCATTTTGACCTAATTTTTATGCATCAGTAACTTATGTAAAATTTTAACTTCAATATTTTTTGGAAAAAAGAGTTGGACCTTGTCTGCATGTGATGAAGATGTGGATGAAGTAATATAAATAATAATTATTTTCGCAGGTGGCAAATTTCTCAATTTCTTCCATAAATATTTTCATTTTATTTTGGTGGGACTGAAATATTCACGTTTCCTTATAATTTACTGCAGAAAGTCTCATATAAATTATATTCTCGATATGCAGTTTAATGAGATCAGAGACGGGTTTAACAAGCCTTGATCAAAATGTCTCGCTTTTGTCTTTTATGAATACTATTGTATTTATATGTATATTTTTAGATACTTGTAAGACAAAACAGTTATTTATATTTCTCAACTTCTATTTTTGGTTTATCATAGAGTATCTGCACTTATATTAGTCATAAGTTAAAGCCAATTTTAACAATTTTTAGCCCTTTTCCTCTTTAGTCTTTACTTTGAGCTTCACTCAACAAGGTATTACCCTGATTATTATTTATTATTCATACTGATCAGTGGTCACTTTTAACTGTGAAGGAGGTCTGTTTTCTGAAAAAAGACTAGTGCTTTGTTTTTAGATAATAGATGTCCTTTACAGTATGACAGTGGTTATAGTAGGATATTTCATTCAGCAAATATTTCTTTTACAGTTTCTCAGGTCAACATTTGTTCCTCAGGAGAAAATATGGCAGAATTGTCGGTGATAAAGACAATACAGTTGGAAGACAAAATTACGTATTTAATTATCTCCCCTGATAATAAATATCTCGTAACATTTTCTGAGAGGTCTCTAACTGTATTTTCTCTGGAAACTTTTGAGAAGAAGTATCAAACAGAGTCAGAGAAGGAGAGTTTTGGTTATGGTTCTGTACCATACAGATCTTTAGTTGTCATTTTGGAGAATAATACACTGGTATACAGAGGTTTTGGGTATGGAAATAACAAAAAATTGTTTGTACTAGACCTAGAAAGTTGTAAACAGCTATACAGTATCAGTCACTGGGAAAACTATTCTCCAACAGTGGTATCTTGCCATCCAAATGAACGATTTATAGCAGTAGGACTGGGATCTACAACAGTTGTCAACGGTGATAATGATAAACGATGGTATATACATAGAACTGAAGATGGAACACAGGTATCTGAGTGTTCCAAAGAGTTTTCTGGTAAATATGGAGTTACATCTTTACATTTGTTTGGATCAGATAGGATTTTCGCTGTTACTGCTATGATGTTTACTGAGATGAATGACATTAAAGTTTTTTATGCCGGAACAGTAGACAATCCCTTGGAAAATGTATTGCCAATGAAGTCCCTTAAGGGACATAGTCCTGGTAAACAAATTGTTCAGCTGCTTCTTAGCAAAGATGAAAACACACTTTACTCAGCCTCAAAAGATTGTACTATTCGAGTTTGGAACCTGGGACAGGTAGTAACAGAATTTTTAGATGAATATATAAAATCTGATATAGATTTGGACGAGTCAAAAGCTGTGGAAGACTTCCGAAAAGAAACAAAATCTTCTGTTACAACTGCAATTAGAATAACCAGGTATTTATACATTGTGTGCAGTAATTGTAGTAGTGACACCAAAGCTCAACATATAAAATGAAATGAAGTTTGAGCCAACATCACTCAAGAAAAACTGAAATACAGTCTTTATGCCTGCATGTTTCAAGCAGCACTGGTTTTCCACTAAATTCTTGAATATTCTGAAAAAGGTCACTTTCACTACAAAATAAGTAAGTTTTTAAAGGTCGTTATCATGTGTCTGGATAATGCCAGAATCCAGCATTTTGCTTTCTTCTGAGGCCTCAATGACTTACAACAAAATATACTGGATTCAAATATTAGTGTCTATCTATCTTAAGTTATCTTTGTTTTGACCACATATAACTACATCTTGGTACAGGGAGAAATCCCAAAAATGTTTCTAGTTAGTTGGCTTATTTTAGCATTCAACCATAAAATAAATACCGATAATCAGTTTCTACATGTTATAAATAAAGATTACACCACAAGATCCCATTCATTACCATATTTTATCCACTAGAAATAGTTAAATTTTATAATTTTAATTGCGGGGTTGCCGAGCATTTTAAAATTTTTGAATTAACAATCGAAAGTGGATAAAATATGGTAATAAATCGGAATAAAGTGGTGTAATCTTTTTCTCTTATGATAAATGATAAACACCAAGAATTGTATTGCGAATGGATTTTGCGGGAAGTAGCATTAGGCTTATTGAATAAGAAAATTTATCTAAGGGTCAGAACCAGTTTATTACATATCATTAGAGAAAAGAAAATTTCACATGAATATCTGCATGTTGATTGGCTCTCAGAAAAGAGCAAAGATAGATAACCTAAAGTTTTATTACTTTTTTGAATTGATTATATTATATGTTGTTTGTTTTACAGTGATGACAAGTCTGTACTTCTTGGAAAATCAGATGGTCAGTTAAGAGTGCATGATTTGTACAATGGAAGTTTGATATATGAACACAACATTGAATCATGTATCACTCACTTGATTACTTCCAGAAGCGGAGAAGAAATTATTGTCATTCCATTGAGAGACGACATACTAATTCTGGATGCAAAGAATTGTACGTAAAGTTTTGTTTTGTTTATTAATACACATGTATTTGATATTTGTCTATCTGTTTATGTGTCCTGTTCTGACTTGATAACCTTTCAGCCCATTTATTGCAAACAGGACAGTCTTATTTGATTTGAAATGTCTCACAGAATGTTTACTTTTTGGTAAAATTTTTTTACCCTATTCATCCATTTTAAGTGGTATTTTTTTCATATCAATATCTCACTGAAGAAGGCAATAATTTAATTGTCTGTATGTTGTTCAGTAAAATTTCTATTTTCTGTCAAAATTATGGGAATTTGATACCTGAAAAGAGGGATGTTTTTTGACATGAAAATGCTTTATCTGAAATGCTTTATTGTCCCTTGTCTATGACCTTAACGGTCTATCTATTCCTATTGTACAACCAATCTAGCAATTTCATTATTCAATAGGTGTGATAAAACTGAGCTATACCTTTACCTTTAGACCAACATATATTATAAAAAAAGTTTTGGTGACTTGCTATTGTTAACTAATCTAAACAATGATGGTTCCTTTGAATTGTCTAACAATACTATTGTATATCAATCTGTAATAGCCTGGGGAGGTTTTACCTTGATCTGTTGATGAAAATAGGAACTATATAGAGTTTATATAGTCAGTGAAAAAAAGGTACTAAATGAATTTATTTAAAAATTGCATCATTACAAGAAAAAATATTCCTATATATCCATAATGTGAAGGGATTTTAGATATCTTACATACATTGAAATCTTATAAGTGAGTAAATTTGTCTTTGTTATATTACATGTAAAAGTAACACTTTTTCAAGGTAAAACCTCCCCAGGCCATATTACAGATTGATATACAATAGTATTGTTAGACAATTCAAAAGAGCCATCATTGTTTAGATTAGTTAACAATAGCAAGTCTCCAAAACTGTTGGTCTTAAGGTAAAGGTATAGCTCAGTTTTATCACACCTATTGAATAATGAAATTGCTAGATTGGTTGCACAATAGGAATAGATAGACTGTTAAGGTCATAGACAAGGGACAATAATATTGTTTATTATCCTGCACTTTGGAATGAAAGTTTTGGGATATTGTTGTTGGCTTTGTCCATCCATCTCTTTGTCAGACTTTCTTGAGGTGCGAACTCCTCCAACATTTTTGGGTTTAGGGTTTTAATTTCTTTATAGAATTGTTACAAATATGCTACAGATGAGAATTAAACTTTTTTTTTCCATATTGGTCTTGTTGCAAAGAAGAGGTGCCTATATGTGGATTATTATAAATTCCCCAAGATGTGGATTTTGACACATGAGACATATGACTCAAACTCTTCCAAGATTTTCTAATTTAGGGTTTGAACTTTAATTCAGAATTGTTACATATAGGCTGTAGAAGTGCATGCAGCTTTTGGAAAGATTCTGGTTCAAACTTTGGTAAATTTCTTGAAAATGTCAAAGTCCCATTTTAAAAAAAATAATTTTAGTAATAATCTTATATTTATCCCCACTCTTTTGAATGAAAGTTCGGGGATATTGTCGTTGGCCTCGTCCGTCCGTCCGTCCGTCACACATCCTTGCAACACGAACTACTCCTACATTTTTGGATTTAGGGTTTTAATTATACCCAGCCACACGTAGTCCGTCCGTCCGTCAAGACGTCCGTCCGTCCGTCCGTCCGTCCGTCCCCCAAAGGTTTTCGACTGATAACTTTTGAACAGAATAACATACTGTCTTCAAACTTGGTATGTAGCTTGTTCACCACAAAACTCAGGTCGTGTTGGAATATGGGTTCAGAGGTCCAAGGGGTTCTGGAGTTATGCCTCTTGATACTACGAAATTTTGTGAAACGTGGCAGGGTATCATGTAATCCACCATTACCTTTTTTTTTTATAGAACTGTTGCATATATGCTGCAGATGTGCAATAAGCTTTCGGAATTTTGATATTGGTCTTGGTGCAAACAAGAGGCCCCAAGATATCCATTTTTACACATGTGGCATGCGATGCGAACTCCTCCTACATTTTTGGATTTAGGATTATAATTTTGTTGTAGAATTGTTGCATATGGTCTGTAGATGCGCAATAAATTTTTCGGATTTTTGATATCTATCTTGATGCAAACAAGAGGACCCAAGATGTCGATTTGACAAAAACCACAAAATGTGGATTGTGACACATACGGTATGCGACACAAACTCATCCTACATTTTTGAATTTATGGATTTAACTTTGTTGCAGCATTGTTGCATATAGTCTGTAGAGGCGCAATAAGCTTTCAGAATTTTGATTCCGGTTCCAACTTCGGTAAATTTCCTGAAAATGTCAAAGACTGATATTTTTGGACATTTTGGCATATACTCTTATATTTTGGCAAGTATTTGAAAAAAAAAAATAAAATTCTGAAATCTTAGAATTCGAAAATGTGATTCCTTTTTTGGTAAATATCCTGAAAGTCTCAAAGACCACTTGTTTTTTGGAATTCTACCTAGCAACCATACTTTTAGCATTTGTTTTGATAAGGTTAATCATTTTCACCAATTGGATATCAAAAATATTTGATTCCAATTTTGGTAAATTTCCTGAAAGTGTCAAAGAACACATATTTTTTGGAATTCTACCTAGCAACAATACTGTTAGGATTTGTTTCCATTAGGGCAATCATTTTCACCAATTGAATTTCAAATATATTTTATTCCAATTTTGGTAAATTTCCTGAAAGTGTCATAGACCACATATTTTTTGGAATTCTACCTAGCAACCATGCTGTTAGGGTTTGTTTCCATT
>MJUU01008020.1:56276-78847 GCA_002080025.1 Modiolus philippinarum
GAAGCAAATTCAACCAAACTTTACAGGAATGATGTACTAAAGGTCCTTTACAAAGATTGCTCATTTCCTTCCAATCAGATAAAAAACATGGCTGCCAGCCCGGAACCTAGGTTTAACATTGGACCCTATGGGAAAAATCACATTTTCATCTTCTCTGAAACCACTGAAGCAAATTCAACCAAACTTTAAAAGAATGATGTACTTAAGGTCCTTGACAAAGAATACTAATTTTATTCCGATCCGATTAAAAAAAAAAACATGGCCGCCAGCTGTACGGAACTTAGTTGAACCCTATGGGAAAATCACATTTTCATCTTCTTCTCTGAAACCACTGATGCAAATTCAACAAAACTTTGCATGAATGATGTATGGAAAGTCCTGGACAAAGGATGCTCATTTCATTACAATCCGATAGAAAACATGGCTGCCAGCATGGAACATAGTTTTACATTGGACTCTATGGGAAAATCACATTTTTATCTTCTTCTATGAAACCACTGAAACAAATTCAACCAAACTTTAGAGGAATGATGTATGGAAAGTACTTTACAAAAATTACTCATTTCATTTTGATGCGGTAAAAAACATGGCCTCCACTGCAGAACATAGTTTAACATTGGAGCCCGGTATGAGAAAGCCATCCTTTTCATCATCTTCTCTGAAACTATTCAAGCAAATTTAACTAAATGTATAGAAGGTCCTTCGCAAAAATAACTCATTCCAATAGGATAAGACAAATACATGGGTGCTAATGGAGAACTTAGCTAAATATTAGACCCCATTGGTAATAAACATATTTTTGGTCATGCATGGCATAGAAGCATTTTGTCAGGTGAGCAATACAGGCTCAGTCTCTGAGCCTCTAGTTATGCTACTAAGGTCAGTTACTTAAAAAAAGGGGAGGGGTAAAATTTCAAATTGTGTTGTCAGTATAAACCAACCTTCATAAGTAGCACTACTTGGATTTTTTTTCAAAACTATATCCCAGTAGTGGATGAAAAACATTTGCCACTATTACTAGAAATACAAGATGTGTTTGTGAAACACTACATATGCCCCAGACTCTAGTCAGTTATATGGGAAAACCGTGAATTTTACCATTTTTTATGATATTCTATGTGAATAGATCTAATGGAGCATAGTACAAATGTATACTTAACATTAAGTTCTAGTGATTGTAATTTAAAAATTTTGTATTTTAGACATGGTTGCATAGTGTTTCACAAACACACCTTGTTTAACTCTGTGACCTTGACCTTTGATATGACCTTATTTTTTTGGGCATTATATTAGTCTTGACTAAACCTATACACTTAAGTATCAAAAGTTTATCTTACATAATACTAAAGTTATTTATTTCCTTAATAAAAACTCCTAAATTAATCCCTTTATTCTGAAATGGGTGGACCTGCTTTGCAACACTTAAGCTGTATTTTTACGTTTTACTGCATATCCTTACATTTATTTATTCATTTGGCCTTGTGTTGGAACACTAGTTCTTTCTACATACCAAAAATGGCCTCCACAACACAACCAAGTTTAGCTCAAAACCATGTTGACATTTCATTCAAGAATCTTGAATTTGCAATAGGCCCTTTCACGACATTCAGGACCGCAGTTAACGTGAAAAGTCCTATTGCTGAATGGTGTTAAATCTGAATTTACAGGATTTAGATTTTTACCTATATCTTCATTGAAATTTGCATTATAGTAAAGACGTCATTGATATTGAATCGTAATATTATTGTACTACTGTTAATTTATGGTTTATTAGTGTAAACAAGATGATTGTATATATATCAATGAAATTTATTTTTATTTGTAGGTACTCTACAAACAGAATTTTCCTTGTTGTACTCCTTAAGTCAAGTTGCTATAAATTCAACTGGTACAAAGGTCAGTTATATTATATCTATTATAAATATATATTCTAATGCCAGTTTTCTCTGTCAATCTTGTCTTATTTAGTCTGTTAAGCTACACCACATCCCATTCACTTTTTTTTAAATTTTTCCCCTGCTGCAAACATCCATATAGCTCGTAAGCGCTCTATCAAAGGAGTTGGGGCGATAAGGGCCGTATTAATTTGGCCTGAAAATAAATTTTGTTGAATTCGCAGAATTTTCTCAATGCAATATTCTGTGGGTATGGCATTTCAGTAAACAGTAAACAGTAACAGTTCTCAGATATTGATGTATGATTACTGAGTTTTTGAGTGTAGAAGTAGGACATATTGAAGATTTTGTCGAAAAATGACAAATTTGACCATATGTATAGGAAATATAGAGCATATGCAAGAACCACATAAATATTTATATGAGAGGTTAAATTCATTTGTACCAATAAGTTGGTAAATTACATTTGTATCTTATTGGTTCTTAAATGTGCTCGATATTTCCGGTGAGGAAAACTGTACTAAAATCTGCCAAATTCTGTATATTTCTATGAAAATTCTCAAAAGTAACCTTTTCATGACATCAGAAGTGTACCTATTGTGACATCAGTGGTTCCAGCTTTGGTATTTTTTATGTAATAGGGTCTCAACTTTGAAACGGACATGAATAAAATCTTGAGATGCAACTTAGAAATTCAATTGAATCTTGGACCAAATCAACCCCTTATTGCACCTTGTCCTTTGGATTTAATTCAATAATGCTTGAACAGAGATAACAGACAAGTTCCATTACTTTAACAGTTAAGTCCCCTTAATTACTTAAAAAATTGCCTAAATGTCCTTGTATGTCCTCTAGTAAATTATACCCCCACTCATTAGAGATTTGGGTATACTGCATTCTCCTTGTCTGTCAGTTTGTCTGAAAATTTATTTCTGTCACAATTGTCTAGGTTTTTAGTGGAGGGAATGATTTGAAAATTGGTATGCAGCCTCTATGTGATGTGTTTTAAGGAACTTTTTATTTTGAGTCCTGTGTGATGTGTACTTCCTGTTTAACAAACTGTGGACTTAATTACATAATGTAGTGAAACAGGAATTTTTCGTTGCAGTTTTCTGAGCTTCTGTAAGAGGGATTAATTTCAAAATTTGTATGTAGCCTCAATATGATAAGTTGTAAGGAATGTCCTATTTTTGAGTCTTGTCCGATGTGCACTTCCTGTTTATAGTTGCGAAACGTAGTGAAACATGAATTTATTGTCAGTTTTCTCAGCTTTTAAAAGAGGGATGATCTCAAAATTGCTATGCAGCCTCTATATGGTTAGTTGTAAGGAACGTCCTATTTTGAGTTGTGTCAGATGTGTACTTCCTGTATAATGAAATGTGGACATAGTTACTAAAATGCAGTGAAATCAATTTGAGATCATATGATGGTATGGTGCTGTCGTCATTATTGTTGTTGTCTGTAGACACTTTTGTTTTTGGTCAATAACTTTAGTTCAAGTTGATGAACCCTATGAAATTTTAAGACAATGTTCCTTGGCACATAGGAAAGGCCCAGTTGGTTCTGACTATCCTTGTCCTGTTTTTTATTTAAAAAAGGGTTAATTTGGGTGTTTTCATATATTTTGCTGGGGAATTTTTTAGCTGAGTTGCAACAAAGTTGAACTCAGCTGTTGGTTTGATGATGCAGGTGCATGGGAGGTGGGGTGTGGGCGTCAAACATTGGTTTCTGGATGACAACTGAATAAAGGAGAACAAAGGTCAAGGTCAAGGTCACAGTGACCAAAGATAGACAGAAAATTTCAAGAAAATTTGATTTCCAGATGGTAACTTGAAAAGTTTACATCCAATTGAAATGGAACTTGGACAGGGGGGGACCCTTTTGATTTTGGTTAAAGTAGGTCAAAGGTCAAGGTCACAGTACATGTTATATTTTGATTTCAGCAATTTGTTTAAGTAGATTATAAGGGGAGCTACAACTCAAAGCCATCATAAGATCTTCAATGAATGGTGAGGAAACCCCACACCCAAAGGCAGGTCTGAGTCGGCCCCTAAATAAAGAGTAATCAAGTTCAGGGAAATAAACATCATCCTAGACTCCTATAGACATAAAGTAAAAGTATAGTTTGTTTATATCAAGTGATGTCTTTATGATATTGAGTCACAACATTTACCTCTATGAGTACTATCCAATGCACCAATAATGATTTGTCTTAGAAATACTTTTCATGATTGAGTGACTTTGGTTAAATTTTGCATTTAGGTCCCTTTCTCATCATGTATATAGGATATCTTTATGATATGCATCATAGCATTCACTTTTATGAATAATACCTAAAACACCAACAATTAGGTGCCCATGACCTACATTTCACACTTGAGACTTAAGGTCCATTTCTCAGCAACTATACAGGACATTTTTATGAAAATGCCTCATACTATACTACACCATTTATTAGTACTTAACTCAACATGCTGAGAATTAAGTGTACATAACCTACATTTCATGGTGGAGTGACATTGGTAAGATATTTTGTTTAGGTCAATATCTCACCAACTATGAATATCTTTATAATATTGCATTGTGGCAATCACCTTAATGTGTACTATAAACCTAAAGTATCAACAATTACCGATAGTTGTCCAGGACCAACATTTAACACTTGTGACTTTGATTAAATTTTGTGTTTAGTTCCACCAACTATACATGTTACAAAATATTTAATACAGGGGTTTGTCTTTTAATGCAATGTGGAGTTAGTAAAACAATTCCCCGTGTTTGAGATGTATGCTATTTATTTTTCTTAGATATGGTGTACTTGTACATGAAATTATATCTCATGTGTACACTTTGTTTATAGCTTTTATCTAAATTTATGTAAATTCTAAAACCCAAGGTTTAACTCCCTCCATCCTAGTTTTGTCCTTAGCTATATTTGATTAAACTGACTATTCAGATTTCGTTTGGTTTATGCATTTCAACATTTTTTTTGTTTGAAATTATAGATTACCTATGTTTGGGTTCTAGTGCTGCTGATGAGCATACCTGCCAACTTTTGAAAATCTCCATGGGGGTTTTTATGCGCGACCTTCCTTTTCAGTCGTATGAGATTTCGCGGCATTTTGCGCGAAGTTTTTTGGGTCTTATACTTGGTGCTCTTTCTTATCGAATAAAAACATCTAGGTGTTATAGAAGACTTTACTTTTTATTGAGGGAGGCAAGACATTCCGATTTTATTGTGTTTTGAGCATTTCTGCTGGTTCTTAACTATTTTTGGTCAAATAAATCAGTTGTGAAATGTTTTTGGACCATTTGGTGTTTAATGTTCTATTAAATTTTTACTTAGTTTTAACTGTTAAAGGGAAACAAAAAGCAGTGCTTGCTGTTAATCATTATGTTGTGTTATTTGAATTTACAGTTGACTGTTTTCAGGAAAATTGAAGATTGTAAGCTTGTTAATGCAACCACTCTCTCTCTCCTTTATTATTTGCCTGATGTACATTTACTGCGTTTCTCCTTTTATTCCAATCTTCAATAAATAAAGCAAGAATTACATATTTTCAATTTTTTTTTTTTGCCTTTTCTGATTCAGTCAAAAGTGTGGTGTTCTGGGATTTTGAGTGACCTTTTGTGCATTACAGTACCAAAATGTATGTTAATTAATGTCGTCAATGCTACTCAGTTCAACTATGCATCTGCATAACGGGGAAGTCAATCGCACAGCCATCCACGGAACTGTCAAGTGTGGTGCTTGCAGCTCGTTGTTTCAGGGATTGTGAACCTTGATTCATAACTCAAGAACTGTTCACTATGATTGCTGGTGGTCTATCTGTTTACTTTATTTACGTCACCGAAGCCTGAAAATCAACAAAAAATCCACCAAACTCGTCATATTTACGATTGTTTACATGCCGGCTCCAATCAGCTGTTTTTCACGCGAATATCGCGTGACTGATGTAAAAAACCGATTCTGATTGGCTAATATCGAGAATCTGGTTAACTCCCTTTCGAGAATTTGGATTATCTCCCTTTCAATGGTCAAAATCGTGTAAACAAACATTTTTTCGTGCGAATTTCTTCAAAATCGTGTTTTATGCCAAATTTTTGTTTCACGATCGTGACATCGTGACAGAAGGTTAAAATCGTGTAGATCACGCCAAAATCGTGAAAGTTGGCAGGTATGGATGAGGAATTAATTTCCGAAATGGCCATACAGCTCATTAAAATTATTGCAGTTGGAGTTAAAATATGTGTTATGGTCTCATGTTCATTTGCTCCATATCCTTTTGTAAAATACAACATAACATTCACCTTTACGAGTATGCTACATTGGTTTAGTGATACATGTAGTTGTGTATTATGATAGATTTTTAGTACTCTCAGATATCAAGGATTTTTAATTTTTATTGTATTGGTCATAACAGTGAAATTATTGTAACATAGTTCTCAACTCAGCCTAAAGGGATTCATTTGGTATACTGCATTCTTGTTGTGTTCTCACCTATACTGTGTCTACACACACTCAAATTTGCACATACCATATTAATTTAGGGTTCAATAAGTGGAGGTATAACTTCTTGCGATTTGGTGACATTTCTTTTTTCAATCTGTTGTTTCAAGTATTTACTTAGTAATACTTGTGTTTATTTTCTGAATTTCATCTCCAGATCAATAATGCTTTGTGTTTTTTTCCATGTTTTAGATTGTCAGTACTATGTTTGATTTCCCTTTGGTATATCCAATTACCAATGAAGATGAAACAGATTCGTCAGTTGAAGACATGATGGAATTCAACGATACAATGATGAGTGGTTGTTCTGCTGTAGATATTAGTCCAGATGATAAGTTTGCCTTCTCTGCTTCAACAGATGGTGGTATTAGAGTTGTCAAAATGTCAGGAAAATACCTAATGAGATTTGATCAGAAGTCATCATCAGTTGCTGCATTATTTTCTCCTGATAGTAAATATATTGTCTCATGTGGTTTTAAAACCATATATGTGTGGTCCTTGTCTGATGGTGGTCTGAGTTACAAGCTAAAAAGGCACGATGACTTTGTCACTAAATTAAAGTTTGATCATACAGGAAAATATCTTCTCACTTCATCTAGTGACAAAAGAATAATTTTGTGGGATTTCAAAAGAGGAATTTCTCTAGCTATGTTTGTATCTCATTGTCAACCTCCATTAGTTGACCTATCATTAGATGCCAAAAATATTGTTTTCCTACCAGAAGGTGTAGCAGATTTTTCAGTTTTGAAGCCTAACAAGGTATTGTCAAGCATTATTGACAGAAAACATCATGTACAAATAACACCTTCCCTACTTGGAGCCCAAGCTATGGCATTGTCATTCTCAAGTCAAAAGATGAGAAAAAGAGAGGCCACAACAATTGGTTGTGAGATTATGTGATTTGTTTTTCTGTTCACTTTTTATGTCTTGCTTAGCAAAGTTAGGGGCATAATACAATTTTACACTTGTAATTCATTTCACAAGCAGTTTTCTTGACTTTGTTTGAACATATCTTGAGTTTTGCCATATGATTTATGTGTAAGTTTACCGTGAAGAATCACAGTTGTATTAATTGGTTCATTATTATGTCTACCATTCTCTGAAGAAGGCTAAAATGGCCAATAATGAGCAAACTTTGACCTCAGTTCTAGAAAAATCAAGCATTATGACCCATACTTTTTGTGACAGATTTCAGGTTGGTAGTATTGGTTTGTCAATTGTGCTGTTTTATAACAAAATCTCATGGATATAAACATTAGAGTGAAGCTACCTTAATTGCAAAATGTTCAGCATATCAAGATCTACCCATATGACAATTTTGAAGAAAATCTCAATACCCATATAGGAGTTATTGCCCTGTATTTCTCAAATTTTTCCGGATAATAAACATTTTGTCTTGTAGGAAGGTTTGCCGTGACTTCACAGACTTGAAAAAGTAAATTTGGTTGGCAAGAAATTGTGATAATTATAAGGGTCCTAAAAATGTCATTTTCAATTCACTTGTACAAAATTGTTAATTTAGTTATCTTGATAGGTATTAATTTTTTAAATAAATTTATTTCAATATCTATATAATTAGCATTTTTGTAAAGTATAAAAAATTCGTCAATTTTGACACTTTTTAAAACCACATAAATTTTTTTCTGCACAAAATTTAAAAAAGTAAATCTGCAGAAAAAACATGAAATCTTAAAGTTTACCACTTATTTTACAGATCCAAAATCAGATGGATAATGAAAAAATGACAAAAGATAAAAAAAATCTTTTACATTGTTATAAAGCGGTCTTACTACACTTTGCCAACCAAAAATTATAATTTGCATATGTAAATTAGATTTTATCACATCACTTATGAGGTTCACGAACCTTTCTATATTTCAAAAATGGTTTGAGATAAAGGTTAAGTTTGAAATTGCAAAAATGTTCAGCATGTCAAGATCTAAGCACATGGAAATTTTGAAGAAAATCCAAATATCCACATAGGAGTTTATATTACAATTTAATGGTAAAATTTTTCATGATTTTATACCTTTTGTCTTATATTTCAAAAACAAGTGAGGTAGAGGTCAACTTTAAATTGCAGAAATGTTCAAGGACTACATTTTATTGAACATGGCTGAACTGTCAAATTTCATCCAAGATGGCCATCTGCAGGGAACATTTTACCCAATTTGAAAATATTTTCTAAGATATAATTCTAAAAAAAATACTGTGCAAATTGGAAGCAACATTTGACACAGTAGTTTTTAATTGGCTCTATTGAAAAATGTGACGGGCAAGTTCACTTAGCATCCATGATTGCTCACAGCTGGGAATGGACCCTATGGGAAAACATTCAAAGATGTTCTCCTCTGAAACAACAAAGCCAATTGAATCAAAACTTGGTCACAATAGTTCTTCGGTGGTCCACTTTAAAAAATATGGCTCGCAAGTCGATCAGCTTTTCAACCAAGGTGGCCACCAGTAGGGATCTTTATACCTGAAAATTGTATCCTATGGGAAAACAATTTCTCATCTGAAACTAATAGGCCAATAGGAACCAAACGTCTTATTATATTCATTAGTTGGCCTTCTTTGTAAAGTGTCCAGCAAGTCCACATCACATCCCCTTTTGGAGAGCATTCAAAGATTTTCTCCTCTGAATTTGGGATGCAATGCATGCTTCGGATGCTGTATCTGACCTACATTTTATGCATGAGTAACTTGGATAGGAAGAATGGTTAAAAGTCCATGTCTGCTTACTGACATTTCCAAAATCAACCATATTGGTATGCATGATGCATTTTGGGATGACAGCTGCAATGCATGCTTCTGATTATGTGACCTATATTTTGCACATGAGTGACTTAGTTAGGTATAATGATTCAAAACCATTTTTTATTTAGTGACATGTCCCACATCAATAAAGCATGTTGCATTTTGAGATGACAGCTTTAATGAATGCTTTAGATGCAGTATGCGATCTACATTTTATGCATAAATTCCTGTTAACAATTTCCTGTATATAGTTTCCTTTAGCCCCCTTTAGGGCTATAGGAGGATTTTATTTAAGTCTAGGGGATTAATTGAACAAAATGTAAATTTGGCAGATATTTCAGGGGTCCCAGAGGGGATGTGCCCTTATCTATCCTGGGGTTCTGCCTTTAGCTCAAAAGGTAGGTTTTTTTTGAGTTGCTGGGTTTAGTATGCACTGCAGATTTTAAAATTGAAACCCGATTTTGGAGGGCAAAAATTGTCAAAGTGCATTTTTTGGTCCCTTGATGAGGCCTTCTGTTTTCCATATGTAGTTGATAGCATTTTCTAAAGACACTAGGCTAGTGTGTACTTCTACCAATTATGAACCTTTTTGGTTGAATTTCAAAGAAACTAGAACATTTTGATTTTCATGCTCAATTCAGAATGGTCAGAAATTGACTTTCTCAGCCAAGTCTCATAAGGGAAAGGGTATAGTGACATGTTTAGCTTGTGACAATGCTGCAGATCCCTTCATTATCCAAGATGGCAAGCAGTAGGTAAATAGTTTAATATTGCTTAATGGATCATATAACATAAAGATTTATATGTGTCAGCCATTGTCCAGGTGAGCGATACAGGCTCTTGAGAGCATCTTGTTTGTTATTGTTAACATTGATATTTACTTCTATATTAGCATGTTTTAACTTTTTTTCAACAATTTATCTTTTATATTTTTTCAGTGCAATGCCAAATACTATATTATTTTTTCATTATATTTATATATATATATATATATATATTATATTATTCCACTTTACTGACTGTGATATTTTTGTGATATATAGTATATATTTGTCACAGACATTTTGTATTGCATGTGAAAGCTGTTCAGGAAATATGTCGGGGGTTTTTATATAAAAAAATATTCTGTAAATAAATAATTATTTGTAAGCCTTAAATGCCAAGAAACAACTTAGGCCATACAAAGTTAATTAATTGATTTTTCATTGGCTCTCAGGCCATTTTTCAGTGATTTTTTTTAATCTTTCTATTTGCCAAAAATAGATGAGGCAGCTTTTTACATTGAAAAAAAACCCACCAAAACTGTAGTGAGGGAGGTGATTTTTTTAATGGCAAAAAATAGGGTCAATGAGGGTTTTTTCCAACTCTCCAACTAGATAAGGGAGGGCCTGAGAACAAATAAATATTATTTTTTTCATGGGTTTATTTTATGTTAAGCTATCGAAACCAGTATTTATAAGGTTGACATTGTAGTATCGCATGATGGTTTAATATTTCCATTCATAATACAGATGTGATAGTATTAGGACTTGAATGATGGTTCAATATTTTCAATCCCCAACACAGATGTAATAGGTGACAGTGGAACCCCCCTAAACGGGAAAACCTGATTCCTCTATAACCGAATGATTTGTTTTAGTCAGGGATTTTTTACCTGTATATATACAAACTTCTTCTGAAACCCTGTCCCTAACATTCAGAAATCTGGCTGTATAGATTGGTCCAAAAAGTATATTTTCTTGTAAAACTCATCTTGGAAAACTTGACGACAATTTTTTGCCAACAGTTAAATCAACAAAATTGATTAAGAACGTCACATACCGGTATCTATTGCCATCTACATCAATTAACGAGTGTATTTTAACATCATGAAACCAGTCTTGATTGCAATTTACAAGACTGCAAGAATACATACTCAAATAATTAAACTAACAGATCATATGTTGCACTTCTGGTACCATTGTTATAATAGAAAGCATCAGATTTGGGAACCTCTTAAACTAGCTGATTTCTTTATCCTTAAAGAGGCTAGTTTTCAGAGGTTCCACTGTATATATCAAGGAACTGCAATATGAATCAGTTTTTCTAATCTCTGGGGCCACATCAACTTAATTAGTATATTTCAATCTGGGCCACCAAAAATATTGGGCAGGTGAAAGGCATTTATACTTTATTTTTATACCCCAGTAAACAAAGTTTAGGGGGTATATAGGAATCACCCTGTCTGTCTGTCCGGTCTGTCCACACTTCTTGTACCTGTAAGCACAAATCCTCTTAAACCACGTGAAGGATTTTGATGAAACTTTACACAAAGGAAGGACACTATGTGGAGATGTGCATGAAGGAATATTATTATTATCCAAAACTAGGCAGGGGAGATAATTTGACTTCTAGTTTTCATTTATACTGTCTGCACAGATTCCTTGTAAGTGCAACTCCTCTTAAACTGCATGAAGGATTTTCATGAATCTTTACACATAGGAAGAACACTATTTGGAGATGTGCATGAAGGAATATAATTATTGTGTGAAACTATAAGGGGAGATAATTTGACTTCTAGTTTTCATCAATTCCGTCTGCACAGAATACCTCATAAGCACATATCCTCTTAAACCACTAAAAGGATTTTGATTAAGCTTTGCACAAAGGAAGGACACTCTATGGAGATGTGCATGAAGCAATTAAATTATTGTTGAAAGCCGGTAAGTATTTTTCATCGATTCTGTCTGAACAGAATTCATGGTAAGGTAACTCCTCTTAAACCACCTGAAGAATTTTGATGGAATATTGTACAAACAAGGGACACTATATGGAGATGTGTATGAAGAAATATAATTATTGTTGGAAGCCAGGAAGGGGTTGTAATTTTACTTCGACAATTTACATATTTTTTTCTGATTTTGACAGAATATTTTCATAGGAACTCTTGTAGAAGTTAATTTTTGAGGATTATATCATTATGTCCATACTCGTTTTATGTCCACACCTGTTTTGTCTCCACACCCATCTAAATTTGCATTTACCATATTTATGCAGGGTAAAATGAACGGGGGTATTTCTGGCTGCCATTCGGCGATGGCTCTATTTTATCCTGTCCCATCTTCAATCAAATAAATCTCTGTCTTTATCAGACATTTAATCAAAAATGGCAACATTTGTGTAAGACAACATCTGAAGGTTTTGGATACAACTTTTTGGGGGTGATCAAAAACTGAAATCATAGTGCAGAAAAAAAAATGAAAGCATACAAATTTTGGTAGGACAGGTGAGAATGAGAATCTACTAATAAACTTCATGTGGCCCAACTCAGATGAGATAGTATCAGAAATTGCATACCTGTAATAGATCAATTCCTAACACAGATGTAATTATTTTAAGTGTTTCAAATTCTGAAAGCTTGAATGTTGCTGCATGTTGCTTGAATGTTTGGAATCTTCACATCTGTTATGCACATAGAGTGGTAAATCTTATCCAATCAACTTCTATTTTGTGCCATCTACGCCATCTACTGTTAACATTGAATCACTGCTACAGTACTGTGCAACGTAGCCCTTACCGTTTGATGAACGCAAAACGGATTGCTGACGGGACGTGAACGGATTGCTGATGGGAACATGACAGGACGGGACGGGACGAATCGATTCACGTCCATAACAGTTCAAGTCCAGGTACTCGTCATTTGACGAATACAGTTTGTCAATTGATGAGAGAGGACTCGTCATTTAATGATATGCAAAATAATTAATAGATTAATAGATAATTGAAATTTTCCAATGAAACTAAACGAATTCAGTCATGATAACGGTTTAACATTGACAGTGACTGGGAACAGTTTATACTTCAGTTTGATATAAAAAGAATGCATTAATTGAAAATCAAAAGAAAAATTTCCCTTATTTTGTTAAGAACTCCACGAAAATGAAGAAAATGATAAAAAATATCGATCAATTTTCATCAAATCCCCTGGAATCAAATAATCATTTTTGTCATTTCAAATGGACTGGTCAGAGGAAAACTTTCCTCTTACAAATTCTTTTTTTCAAAATTCCATAAAAATGTGATAAAGGATCACTTGTAAATCTTCATTTTAGTCATTACAAATGTACCCGTCAGTGTGGAACTTTTACACATTATTTTGTTGAAAATTCCATGAAAATGAAACACTGTAATAAAGAACTACTTAAGAATCTTCATTTTAGTCATTACATGTACACAGGTCTGTGCGAAACTTTCCTTTTACACATTATTTTGTTAAAAGTTCCATGTAAATGAACAAATGTGATAAAAATTACTTATGAATCTTCATTTTTGTCATTACATGTACACCAGTCAGTGCGAAACTTTCCTTTTACATATCATTTTGTTAAAAATTCCATGAGAATGAAAAAATGTAATAAAAAATTACTAATGAATCTTCATTTTAGTCATTACATATACACCAGTCAGTGAGAAACTTTCCTTTTACACATTATTTTGTTAAAAATTCCATGAAAATAAAAAAATGTGATAAAAAATTACTTATGAATCTTCATTTAAGTCATTACATATATACATGTATACACCGGTCTGTGCATAACTTTCCTTTTACACATTATTTTGTTAAAAATTCCATGAAAATAAAAAAAATGTGATAAAAAATTATTTATGAATCTTAATTTTAGCCATTACATATACAACAGTCAGTGCGAAACTTTCCTTTTACACATTATTTTGTTAAAAATTCCATGAAAATAAAAAATGTGATAAAAAATTACTTATGAATCTTCATTTTTAGCTCACCTCACGATAGTGAGGGGGGCTTATGTGATACCCCTAGCGTCGGCGTCAGGTTAGGAAGAATGGTTAAGGTCCATTCCTGCTTACTGACATGCCCCACATCAACCATATTGGTATGCCTGATGCATTTTGGTAAGACAACTGGAATGCATGCTTCGGATGCTGTCTCTGACCTACATTTTATGCATGACTGAATCTGTTTAAATGAATGATTATAATCCATTCCTGGTTATTGACATGTGCAACATGTGACAATGCTGTGTAATGAGGTGAGCTTAGCAGGCTGTGGCTGCTTTCTATGTTAGTCATTACATATACACCGGTCAGTGCCAAACTTTCCTTTTACACATTATATTGTTAAAAATTCCATGTAAATGAACAAATGTGATAAAAAATTACTTATGAAGCTTCATTTTTGTCATTTTATATACACCGGTCAGTGCGAAACTTTCCTTTTACATATCATTTTGTTAAAAATTTCATGAGAATGAAAAAATGTAGAAAAAAATTACTAATAAATCTTCATTTTAGTTATTACATATACACCAGTCAATGCGAAAATTTCCTTTTACACATTATTTTGTTAAAAATTCTATGAAAATGAAAGAATGTGATAAAAAATTACTAATGAATCTTCATTTTAGTCATTACATATACACCGGTCAGTGAGAAACTTTCCTTTTACACATTATTTTGTTGAAAATTCCATGAAAATGAAAAAATGTGATAAAAAATTACTTATAAATCTTCATTTTAGTCATTTTATATATACACCTTTCCTTTTACACATTATTATGTTAAAAATTCCATGAAAATGAAAAAAATGTGATAAAAAATTAATAATGAACCTTAATTTTAGCCATTACATATACAACGGTCAGTGCGAAACTTTCCTTTTACACATTATTTTGTTAAAAATTCCTTGAAAATGAACAAATGTAAAAAAAATTTACTTATGAATCTTCATTTCAGTCATTACATATACACCATTCAATACGAAACTTTCCTTTTACACATTATTTTGTTAAAAAATTCCTTGAAAATGAAAAAAAATGTGATAAAAAATTACTCATTGCAAATCTACCAGCCACAGCAAAACTTTTATTATACACATTATTTTTTTTTAAAATTCCATTACAAAAATGAATAATTAACTTAGTCATTACAAATGCACCGATCAGTGAGAAATTTTCCCTGTACACATTATTTTGTTTAAACTCGATGAAAATGGCAAATTTTGATGAATAACACCTGTCAATGCAGCAGTTCCTTTTGACCTTGATTTTATTAAAGACCCCGTGAAAATGAAAAAAAATATGATGGGCAATTATTTATTAATAGCAAAAAGATTGATCGATTGCGATGATGTACCGATCGTGTATACACTGAGTGAAACGAATCTATATTTCGCAAAATCTTTAACCACAGACATCACGTGATATATGGACGAATCTGGATGCGAGTTGGACGATCTCGTCATCCGTCACGTTTCACGTCAATTGACGGGTTGGACAAATAACAAGTCGTCACGTTAATTAAATGATCGCTGAATGACCTCTGACTGCTCCCTGACGAACGGATGACGGGTGACTGATTGTTTTTTTCTGTAAGGGCTACATTGCACAGTACTGTATTAACAGATACATACATGCCAACTTTTGAAAATGAGGATTTTTATGCATGATCTTTTTAGGGTGTGAGATTTCTCAAGAGTTTTTGTGAAGTTTTTATCTGACAATTTTGAATGATTTTACATTTTTTGGTCTTGAAATGAAAAAAAACCCAATATTTGGAGAGAAAGCTTTACTCTTCATTATTTGTTTGATGTAAAAAAATATTCCATGTCTCCTATCATTCCATTCTTTTATGAATATAGTTAGCATTACAACTTTTATAAATATAGGATGCATTACAACTGATATATTTATTGCTCTAACTAAGGGGTGCTCTGGGGTTTGGGTGACTTTCATGCATTGCAGTACCAGAATGTGTGTTGATATTGTTTAATGATGCTACTGTGTTCAACTCTGCAGTTAGGATAAAGTGTCTTGCATCAACCTAACCATCCAAGGAACTTGTCTTATCTTAGTGTGAGGCTGGCAGAAGCTCATTTATTTTGGATTATGAACTCTAGAACTGAATAATAATTACTTGGTCATTTCTTTAACATGACTTTTATAGCATTGCCAAAGTCTTTAAAAAAGAGTAAAAAATTCTCTCAAGTGAACTTTTTTATGTGTTTTTCCCTCCAACATTAATCAGCTGTCTATCACTTAATTACGACATGATCAAAGCAATTAGCTAAATATCAAGAATTTGGCTAATCTCCCTGTCAACAGCCGCAATCGTGTAAACAAAACATTTTATCACTCTAAATCTATGTGGCGTTTATATATTATAATCAAATATGTACTCAAAGCAAGGTTTTTTTATATTGTCATATAAGCATACTTATACAATATTTACATAATCTAAAATTATTTTTTATTTTTTTAAATTTTATTGTGTAGTACAATTTCACCAAACTTTGTTTTTATACACTTGTTATATTAATATTTTTGTAGTTTTAACTTGTAGATGACCGTTTGTAATAAATTTCTTATTAAAATACAACTATCTTGAAATTTATTATTATTATACCCCCTTAAGCCCCGTCTCCATTGGGGATATATTGGTTTTGATCTGTGTGTGCGTGAATACGTGTGTGTGTCTGTCCCTAACAGATTTTTGTCGCATTTATCTCAGCTATGGCAAAAGGTATAGATCTCAACATTTGTCAGAAGCTTTGTATGTTCATACCATATTTTGGGATGCATTTTCAGACCTGTGCAAATACGACTTCATGTTTACTGATTTAGTCAATTTTTCCCATTATACCCATATATTGAAATTTTTTGTCAAGGATTTCTCAGCTTGTGTATGTAGTAATGATTTGATATTTGGTCTGAAGCTTAAGTATGATGAGTTGTACCCTGTCTCCCTATTTCAAGCCCATCAATCATCTAATTCCTGTTTGCCCATAACTTTGATTTTTGTCTCGCCCGTGACGAAAGCGAGACATAGGCGTGCAAAGTTTGACGGCGACGGCAGCGTAAACTCAAGTTATTATATACAAGCCTTTGATGTAGGAACTTTATATTTGGTCCATAGGTACATGTAGTGTAAAGAAGTGAACTTTCACTTCAGGGTTCTTTAAAGAATGGGGGTCAGTCCAAGAGATCTGTCAAAGAGGTGTCAGGTAATAAACTAAATTAAAATTTGCAATTTAATAATACCACAACGACAAGACAAACAAAAAAACACAAAAGAACATTATATATACTCCTCCCAAACTCTCTTCAATCTCACAGACATAGTCATAATACACCAAAACTAAATACACATAAATAAAAGCTAAAATAAAAATAAATAATCAGTCCATTATCAGTCCATCACAGTTCAAAGTTTTCCTAATTAAGTGTTTTGCATATACAAGTTCCAACGGACAAACAACAAAGGTAGGTTCTCATGCAGTTGAGACTATTTATAAATACTATATAGTGTCCTCAAATTAAATGTTCCACAATTTACTCACTGACATATCTGAATTTTATGTACTGACGGACTGTCTGACTTTTCTACTAAAGCTTATGTAAAGCCATTGCTCTAATAAATATATATTACTACTGAAACGGACTTAAATCATATCCTAGATACTGACATTCAACTGGTTCTAAAGATATAGTTTTCTGGACATTTTTAATCATAATTCCTTGCTTGTACTTGTATACATCCATGACCAAAATATATCTGTGACCAAAGTACAACCATGACCAGAAGTCCCCTGCGAAAAGAATAAAACAGAGTCACCTGCGAGTGGAATATCATTACCACGAATAAATCTGCCAATAATACTTATATGAAACCGTGCGCGCCATTTTTACAAAACTCAAACCGAAATAATTCCACACGATAGTATCAAATTGAAAATCAGGGTGGAGCTGGGCCAATGTGTGTGACAAACCTACCTAGGAGTTCTCTATTGTCCTGGTGGACAAATTATTTGTGAATTGTCCTGCATTGATAATTCCTTTTAAATAAATAAATGTCCTGACAATATTATCCTCCAAACTCGTTAAGTTTTTTTTTCAAGTCAGTCCATTATGTCTGACTTCTCCAATGTCCAGGCAGAAACTGACTACACCGTAGCTCATGCAGACCAGGTGGTCTAAATATAACCTGTCTGACCAGTTTCTACCTTTTCATTACCTGTTAGGCCAACTCTATTACTATTTAAATCTCTAAGAGTTAATAACAAGTAATGCACTAAGAAAGATAACTCAAACTCAAAATTTGTACATTCCTCCCCTCAGGAGACAAAATAACAATTTTTGTCCAACCCAAATACTTAGCAAACAAAAATTTTCCTGTCTTTGGAAAGCTTTTACACTTTCTCGAAACAACTGCAGAAATAAACTCCAAACATGAGCATATATACATCTATATACAAACCTAGAGTCTTTTTGGGGACTTCACTCTTCTAACCTAGACAATGCATCTGCCACTATGTTCAACCTACCTGGCACATACGAAATATGGAAATTTAACTCCTGCAGTACTAGACTCCACCTTAATAAACGTTGGTTAGTCATCTTCATTCTCTGAAGCCACTGTAATGGTGCATGGTCAGTTTCTATGACAAATTTTTTACCTTCTACATAAATCCTCACAGACTTTACAGCCCAAACTATAGCAAAGCACTCCTTTTCTATGACAGAATACTTCCTGTCAGTTTTTGCGAATTTCTTGCTCATATAAAGTATTGGATGTCTGCCATCGCTGAATTCTTGTTCAAGAACACACACCCACTCCGGTCTTACAAGCATCAGTACACAATATGAATGTGAGAGAAAAATCAGGTGCTCTTAACACTGGCTCTGATGCAATCAATGACTTCAACTGGTCAAAACACTGCTGGTGCTCACTTGTCCAAATTACCTTATTTGGTAAACCTTTTTTTTTGTAAGATCTGTAATTGATGCTGAATATTTGTAGAAGTTTGGTATAAATTTTCTGTAGAATCCAATGAGTCCAATAAATGACCTTACCTGTTTCTTTGTAGTCGGTGGTTTGAAATCCAAAATAGCTTTTTTCCTAATTAAGTGTTTTGCATACACAAGTTCCAACGGACAAACAACAAAGGTAGGTTCTGATGCAGTTGAGACTATTTATAAATACTATATAGTGTCCTCAAATTAAATGTTCCACAATTTACTCACTGACATATTTTCTGAATTTTATGTAATAACGGACTGTCTGACTTGTCTACTAAAGCTTATGTAAAGCCATTGCTCTAATAAATATATATTACTACTGAAACGGACTTAAATCATGTCCTAAATAGTGACATTCAACTGGTTCTAAAGACATAGTTTTCTGGGCATTTTTAATCATAATTCCTTGCTTGTACTTGCGTACATCCATAACCAAAATATATCTGTGACCAAAGTACAACCATGACCAGAAGTCCCCTGCGAAAGGAATAAAATAAAACAGAGTAACCTGGGGTGGAATTTCATTACCACGAATAAATCCGCCAATAATACTAATATGAAACCGTGCGCGCCATTTTTACAAAACTCAAACCAAAATAATTCCACGCAATAGTATCAAATTGAAAATCAGGGTGGGGCTGGGCCAATGTGTGTGACAAACCTACCTAGGAGTTCTCTATTGTCCTGGTGGACAAATTATATGTGAATTGTCCTGCATTGATAATTCCTTTTACCGCAATTTTCGTATTACTGAATGCACTCATAATAGAAAATTTGGTAGCTCTCCAGGTAGTTACAATAGGTTTCTCAATAGAAGTTTGACCTTCAAGGTAGAAAGGTCACATACCCATTCATTGTATTTGTCCTGGATATGGGCCAATTTACCTGGTGTCAATTTCAACAGGAAAAAGTCAAGTTCACCCAAACTTGTTTTTAATATTGAAATAGCAAATCAAGAATAAACATGGATTTTTTTCATGTATTAAGGGGGTAGACCTGGGTAGGCCTACAATTTTCCGCTCGTTTAATTTTCTTGATATTTTCAGTATTAAAACTACACATGTTCATGTCCACTTTTAGCAATTTTCAACAATTTCTACCGCCCCGTTTTATGTCTAGTGGTCATCAAAGATACCTTGTTTCCTCATGTTATTTGGTCCGTTCAGGACTTGATTGGCTCTAATTAAATTTGTATTTGATTTAGAATGATTTCAAATGCAAAATTCTGTGGTTTAGACATGTGTGAAAGTAATCATGAATAATGATAGTAAATTTAGCAACTCTGAACAGAAATAAGTGGGTCTTCTGAACAATATTGGTGAGATTTTTACTATATTTTGATCACTTTCAAACACCTCTAGTAAAAAATTCTGTCGTTTAATTTTCACCAAAAACTAAGAATAGAAAGACAACTGGTATATGAAAGATATATTAAAATTTTAGAAAATTCTACCGTCCCATTAGTTGGTAAAAATCAATAAAATTGCTGAATCTGTACTATATATTACCTCCCTTGGAAGAAATCTGACTTTTATAGATTTTCATTATCTTTGGACAGTATTGCAAAAATGTAGGATAAAATGGACTAATTATAAATAACTGGATGTTGGGTATTTGTTTTCATGACAAAGTGAATATTTATTTGCTGTGTGGAAAAAATTTTACAATTCTAAAATTTTTATCATACCTTTTGCAATGATTCTATTTGTTTGGGTAAGTAATAAAAAAAGTGAAAAGCAGAGTTATCTCCTCCTACCCCAGGTCTACCCCCCTTAAGGTTAGAAACCACACAGTTGTACCACTGCTGTTTAAATTTAGTCTATATAAAAGTTCATCCCTTCTCTTTGTTTGTTAAAATACCTAATAATAGTTCAAATGTACTTTATCTCTGTGGGTGAAATCAACATCAGGTAAATTGGCACACACCCAACTATGCATGAATGGACATTTGATGACCTTTCTACCTTGAAGGCCAAACTGCTATTGAAAAACCTATTTAATTACCTGGAGAGCTACCAAAAATCCTATTGAAACTGCATCCAGTAATAGGAAAATTGCTGTAAAAAAATAAATGTCCTGACAATATTATCCTCCAAACTCTAAGTTTTTTTTCAAGTCAGTCCATTATGTCTGACTTCTCCAATGTCCAGGCAGAAACTGACTACATCGTAGCTTATGCAGACCAGGTGATCTAAATATAACCTGTCTGACCAGTTTCTACCTTTTCATTACCTGTTAGGCCAACTCTATTACTATTTAAATCTCTAAGAGTTAATAACAAGTAATGCACTAAGAGAGATAACTCAAACTCAAAATTTTGACAGGCCTTATCTGTCGGACCCAAAATCATGTGACCTTGTACTATATTTCGCGGTCCAGTGACCAGGATAAGTTTTTTTGCTTAAGTCTATTTCTCAATTACTACAAGCTAGAAGTCATTGATATTTGGTATATAGCTTTGTCTTGGTTAATACATGTCAGTCTGCCATATGGCTTTCGACCTTGACCTCAATTTCATGGTCCAGTGACTAGGTTAAGTTTTTTTACTTAAGTCTGTTCCTCAATAAATACAAGCTATAGGCCAATGGTATTTGGTATATAGCTTGGTCTTGGTTAGTACATGTCAGTCTGCCATATGGCTTTTAACCTTGACCTCAATTTCACGGTCCAATGAACATGTTAATTTTCAGCTCACCTGACCCAAAGGGTCAGTGTGTTTGGGTCAGTGTGAGCTATTGCTATCACTTTGCGTCCGTCGTCCGTCGTCCGGCGTTAACTTTTCACATTTTCATCCACTGAAGCAAATTCAACCAAACTTTACAGGAATGATGTATGGAAGGTCCTTCACAAAGATTGCACATTTCGTTCCGATTCGAAAAAAAACATGGCGGCCAGCGCGGATCTTAGTTTTAACATTGGACCCTATGGGAAAAACATCCTTTTCAACATCTGCTCTGAAACTATTGAAGCAAATGTGATTAAACTGTATTGAAATGATGTATGGAAGGTCCTTTACAAAAATTGCACATTTCGTTCCGATTCGAGAAAAAACATGGCCGCCAGCACAGAACATAGTTTAACATTGGCCCTACCGAAATTCACATTTTCATCTTCTCCTCTGAAATCGCTGAAGCAAATTCAACCAAACTTTACAGGAATGATGTATGGAAGGTCCTTCACAAAGTTTGCACATTTCGTTCTGATTCGATAAAAACATGGCGGCCATCGCGAATCTTAGTTTTAACATTGAACCCTATGGGAAAAACATCCTTTTCAACATCTACTCCGAAAATATTACAGCAAATTTAAATAAACTGTACTGAAATGATGTATGGAAGGTCCTTTACAAAGATTGCACATTTCCTTCCGATTTGACAAAAAACATAGCCGCCAGCACGGAACATAATTAAACATTGGCCCTATGGGAAATTCACATTTTCATCTTCTCCTCTGAAACCTCTGAAGCAAATCCAACCAAACTTTACGGGAATGATGTATGGAAGGTCCTTCACAAAGATTGCACATTTCGTTCTGATTCAATAAAAAACATGGCCGCCAGCGCGGATCTTAGTTTTAACATTGGACCCTATGGGAAAAACA
>MJUU01008020.1:78929-99239 GCA_002080025.1 Modiolus philippinarum
CGATTCGACAAAAAACATGGCCGCCAGCACGGAACATAGTTTAACATTGGCCCTATGGGAAATTCACATTTTCATCTTTTCCTCTGAAGCAAATTCAAGCAAACTTTACAGGAAGGATGTATGGAAGGTCCTTCACAAAGATTGCACATTTCGTTCCGATTCCATAAAAAGCATGGCCGCCAGCGTGGATCTTAGTTTTAACATTGAACCTTATAAGAAAACATCATTTTCAACATCTGCTCTGAAGCTATTAAAGCAAATTTAACTAAACTGTACTGAAATGAAATATGGAAGGTCCTTTACAAAGATTGCACATTTCGTTCCGATTCGACAAAAAACATGGCCGCCAGCACGGAACATAGTTTAACATTGGCCCTGTGGGGAATTCACATTTTCGTTTTCTCCTCTGAAACCGCTGAAGCAAATTCAACAAAACTTTACAGGAATAATGTCCTTCACAAAGATTACACATTTTTCATTCCGATTAGATAAAAAACATGGCCGCCAGCGCAGATCTTAGTTTTAACATTGGACCTTATGGGAAAAACATTATTTTCAACATCTGCTCTGAAACTATTGAAGCAAATTTAACTAAACTGTACTGAATTGATGTATGGAAGGTCCTTCACAAAGATTGCAAATTTCATTCTGATTCCTTTACAAAGAACACTCATTTTATTTGGATCCGACAAAAGAAAAAGCTCCAAGCACAGAACTTCGTTTCAAATGGGACCCCTATAAGAAAACATCTTTTACGTCATATGCGCTGAAACTATTGAAGCAAATTCAGCCAAGGTAGGATTGCTTTGATTGATTTGTTTTAATCTGATTAAAAAAAAAGACCACCGGCACAGAACATATTTTAAGACAGGATCCTATAGGATAAACATCAGACTCATCGCCTGCTGCAAGCATCTTATCATGTGAGCGATTCAGGCTCAGTTTCTGAGCCTCTAGTTTTTGGTTAGTTAAGTTTCTCAGTAACTACAAGCTATAGGTTAATGATATTTGGTATATAGCTTGGTCTTGGTCAGTACATGTCAGTCTGCCATATGGCTTTTGACCTTGACCTCAATTTCACGGTCCAGTGACCAGGTTAAGATTTTTTTGCTTAAGTCTTTTTCTCAATAACTACAAGCCATAGGTCAATGATATTTGGTATATAGTTTGGTCTTGGTTAGTACATGTCATTCTGCCATATGGCTTTTGACCTTGACCTCAATTTCACGGTCCAGTGATCAGGTTAAGATTTTTTTGTTAAGTGTTTCCCAATAACTACAAGCCATAGGTCAATGTTATTTGGTATATAGCTTGGCCTTGGTTAGTACATGTCATTCTGCCATATGGCTTTTGACCTTGACCTCAATTTCACGGTCCAGTGATCAGGTTAAGATTTTTTGGTTAAGTCTTTTTCTCAATAACTACAAGCCATAGGTCAATGTTATTTGGTATATAGCTTGGTCTTGGTTAGTACATGTCAGTCTGCCATATGGCTTTTGACCTTGACCTCAATTTCACGGTCCAGTGACCAGGTTAAGTTTTTTTTGCTTAAGTCTGTTTCTCAATAACTACAAGCTATAGGTCAATGATATTTGGCATAAAGCTTGGTCTTGGTTAGTACATATTTTTGGCTTTTGACCTTGACCTCAATTTCATGGTCTAGTGAACAAAGTTAAGTGCTTCTGATTAGAATAGTTTCTCAATTACTTTATGTGGTACGGTAAAAATATTTGGCTTGTAGGTTGCTCTTTAGTGTAGTACATGACTGTTTTAGCGACAATCAGGGACGGGCGAGACATCTATTAGGGTCCACTCTTGTTCCTATTTTAGCCATATATTGAAATTTTTCGTCAAGGATTTCTCCGCTTGTGTATGTAGTAATATTTTGAGGTTTGGTCCGAGGCTTATAAGTGTGATAAGTTGTACTGTGTCTCCCCTTTTTAAGTTTTTCTTTCATTTACTTACTGTGTGCCAATAACTTGAATTTACACTTACAATATATGATTCACGGTACACTGAATTGGATGCTATTCGACGACAGCTCTTGTTTATATTGAATGCTCATTCTCATGAAAAATAAGGGTTGAAAACTATAGGTAGTAAAGGTGAATGCTTTCAAGTTACAATTTGAAGTTTTACCACCTTGTTAAACTGGAAAAGTCCTAGAGAATATAGTCAGATGAGGATAGCTTAAACTTTACTAACTGAGGGCTGTTCCATTTAAACATATATGGTACCCAAGAAAGGGGATTAGAAAATGTCATAGCTACCCATGGAAGTAAGTTTGGAATTCTTCAGACAAATTCATTTCCAAAAGGATTTTTCGGCAAACCACCCAAAGAAGAGATTTAAAAGAGCCTTCCCTGGGTACCATTTATATTTTAATGGAAATGACCTTATTATAAATAAAGAATCCTTTGATGTAGAAACATCATATACAATGCATTGGTGGTAGTATGTATGAAGTGCTATCCTCTTTTTTAAGGTTCTGTGATCATATTATATCCCCACTCGATAGAGAGTGGAATATAATGCTTTCAGCTTGCTTAATTGTCCGTCCTTCCGAAAATTAATTTGGTTACATTTTTCTCAGCTTCTACAAGAGGGATTTTGTTTTCAAAATTGGTATGCAGGCTTTATATGGTTGGTTGTTAGGAAGGTCCTCATTTTGAGATCTGTCAGATTTGTACTTCCTGTTTTACAAAATATGGACTTTATAGTAACTTCGTGTAGTTAAAACATGAATTTGTCATCATGTTTTTTCTCAGCTTCTACAAAGAGAATTGATTTCAAAGTTGGTATGCAGCCTCTATATGGTTAGTGGTAAGGATTGTCATATTTTGAGTCCTGTTAGATATGTACTTCCTGTTTGACGAAAAGTGGACTTGGTTATGGAATAACAAATACCGAAGTTACTGTCAATTTAGTTTCTGCATATGTGCATTTCGACAACTCTGCAGTGCAGATCAGATTAAAACAATTGGAAAGCCATATACCGACAAATGTGTAAAATCTGATAGAGAACAAAATACAAATACGATCAAAATAGAAAAGCCAAAATCAGCAAAGGACAGAGTTATGCAAGAGGGAGATTCTTCATAGTTTTGAAAAAAAAACTTTTGTTAAATAAAAGTAACAACAAAAGTCTGAAGCAATTAGAGGGAGAGACCAGTAAGGAAAATACACTGCATATGCGCATTTCGACAACCGATGTCTCTTCAGTGCAGATCAAATAAAAACATTTCGAAAGCCATATACCGACAAATGTGTAAAGCCTGTACACTAATTCAGATATTGCAAGTTTCCAAATAAACTCGGTTTTCAGGCCAGAATGGAAGTACTGGCTACTGGGTTGGTGAATACCGTTGTGGACTAACAGTACACCAGCAGAGGCATCAGCCCAGTGGTAATGAATAACAAATACTGAAGTAACTATCAATTTAGTTTGTTCATATGCAAATTTCGACAACCTATGTCTCTTCAGTGCAGATCAAATCAAAACATTTTGAAAGCCATATAAAGACAAATGTATAAAACCTGATAGAGAACAAATTAACAATGTAGTGAATGTAGTGAAAACAGAAATTTTTTGTCACATTTTCCTCAGCTTCTACAAGAAGAATTGATTTCAAAAGTGGTTTGAAGCCTCTTTATCGTTAGCTGTAAGGAAAATCCTATTTTGAGTCCTGTCAGATGTGTACTTCCTGTTTGACGAAATGTGGACTTTGTTACCAAATATAGTGCAAACTTGATTTTTTTGTCACTATTTTCTCAGTTTCTACAAGAGGGATTACTTTCAAAATTGGTATGTGGCCTGTCTGATGTGAACTTCCTGTTTGATGAAACATGGACTCAGTTACCAAATATGATGCAAACACGAATATTTTGTCACATTTTTCTCAGCTTTTACAAAAGAGGGATTGATTTCAATATTGATTTGCAGTCTCTACATGGTTAGTTGTAAGGAGCATCCTTTTCTGAGTCCTTTTATATGTTTGATGAATTATGGACTTTTGGAATTGTTACAAAATGTAGTGATACATGAATTTTTTTGCTGCATTTTTCTCAGCTTCTACAAGGGAGATTGATTTCAAAATTGGTATGTAGCCTTTATATGATAAATTATTTCAAGTAATGTTGGACCTATATTTATTTCCTGTTTGAAGAAATGCAGCTTTAAATGTTTTTAATTTAAGGAACCTCCTATTGTCAATTCTGTCACAAATTTATTTTCTGTTGTCGAGTGTGGATATCCTTGGCATGCCAATGTGTGCAACTTAAGTTTTGTTATTAGGTCATTTTCTCAATAAAGATGTGGAAGTGAATGAATATAAAAAATACAAGTTGTTATTGAGTAATACAAGACTATCTGCCCTAATTGCTTTTGAGCTTGACCTCTACGTCATAGTCTGATAACAACATCCATTTGATTAGAGCAGTTTCTCAACAATTGGAAGTGTTCCGTTAATATTTACTACCGTATTCCTCGTATTATGTGCCCCTGCGGCTATAAACACCCACCCTTAATTTTGTTTGAAATCCTTAAGCACCCCCTCAAAATTCCAACTTGAAACCGTAATTTCCATATTTATTTCGTACGTTTTCCGTCATTAATTTGTTTTTCGTCAATTGCGCATGCGTATGCGTCTACATTTTCGGTTGTAAACAATCGTGTTATCATGTTTTTCGTTTATTTTTGGTACAAACAACTGATCAGCGTTATTTCTCACGTCTGTTTGTCAAAGATTTCGATAGTTAAGGCATTTTTACATCGATTACATCGTGTACTTAAGAAATATCGAAGAGTTTCATTTCAAGAGTTTTGTTTTGGAACCCGGTTTTTGTCCTACTTAATAAGCCCCCCCCCCCCTTTTCGAATTTTCTAAGCGCCCTGGGCACTTTGTACGAGGAATAAGGTATTTAGATTGGTTTTGGGCATAACATGTCTGTCTGCCATTGGTCTTGGTCCTTGATGTCAATTTGGTGGTCTACTACCCATTAAAACTATTATTTTAAGGTTTAGCAGTGAAACTATAAATATTCTTTAGTTTGTTCATTTGATGTATCCACACTTGTGTATGTTGTGAAGATAGTTCCCATGACATTTTTTTCCTGGTTTCAGACAACAAAATGTTATTTGTCATGTAAAAGTTACTTTTCATAAAATTTAGGCCATGTGTTTGAAGGCATTGTAATATCATGAAATGAAAACAATGCTTTGGAATGTTAAAATTTACTTTTTAGATCAGCAAACCATACAATAGCTATAAATGTATGTAAGCACATAAAGTTTAAATGTTTTTCTCTACCACAGCACAATTATATTATTCAAGGGCAAAACTTTAATAATTCAAAGGAGCTATTTGGTCAACTGCATTGAACTGAGGTTAAATAATAAAAGTATATTTACGACAAATTTAGCTTGAATCTTAGAAATACTCAAAACAAAATAAAATGTTCATTTTCAGAGATCAATATTTAATGCTTTTCTTCAGATTCTTTACTCTCTTTAATATTACATGACAGTTGCCATATGTCCCCAAGTTTTTCCAACACTGATCGATACCTTCATAGGAACTCTCAAATTGACAACTGACCCACAGAGCTGCTTTGTATCCTCCATAACTGATTTTACTATACCTAAAAACAAAATGGTAAAGTTTTATATGAATAACAACTAAAGGTAATAAATTGAACAAATTTTTATATCTGATTGCTTTAACTCTGCTTACTTTGTTGTGTTATAACTTTGCATCCAATTATAGTAATTTGGAAGTCAGAAAGGCAGGGAAAAGTATAATATACACAAAGAATCATTAACCAATCAAAAGAAAAACTTGAACTCTAGTGAAATGGTAAATGGTAAATCTTATTTTTCCATGTTCAAATTAGTGCAAAATTTTTATATTTGCCCTGTTCTGTCTTTTTGAATCCGAACATCAGGGTCGAAATACAAAGACATGGAGTACATGAGACTACAATGAAAACAAGAGTCTCTCAAGAGCCTGTATCGCTCACCTAGGCAATGGCTCACATAGAGATGGCATTTCAAATAGGGTCTTGAGTTTTTACTATGTTCCCTACTAAGACTACCTTGGATTGGATACAGACATGCCAGGTGTAAATTTTGAATGGACCAACAAAGGACTTTTTTTTATCAAGTTTGGTTCCTAAATGGATTAGTGGTTTCAGAAACCTAATTCTTTAAATGGAATTCAATATAAACTAGAAGTGTGTTTTAGATACAAAAACGAATATCTTCCCCCAATACATACCTTCCTGGAGATGATTAATATAGTAAAATATGCTGCCTTTGCATTTGAATATTACTAAATTTGACAAAATGCACAACTAAGCAGGATGATAAACAATTCTGTAAAGTTTGGTTTAAATCCAATGAAAGATATGAGAGAATTAGCATCAACAAAGTTAATTAATCAACATTCTATGTCAAAAAAGGCATTACTCCCACCAAATTGGCAAATCAATCCAGCCAGACAATACGCACAACTAGGCATGCAGGTCAACAATCCTGTGACGTTTGGTTCAAATCCGATTTAAGATATGGGAGAATTAGCATCCACAAACTTAATTTATGAAAATTCTATGTCATAAAGGAGCACTACTCCAACATAAATTGGCTGATAAATCCGGCCAGCATGCAGACAAATGGTCAACAATCCCATAAAGTTTGTTGGAAATTTGATGTAAAATGTAGGAGAATGGGTGTCCACAGACTTTGTGATGGACGGACGGACGGATGGAAAGACAGACAGACGACAGATGGAAAAGTAAAAAACAAAATGCCCCCTTTAGAGGACGGAGACATAATTATGTTCCTACTGGTGGCCATCTTGAATAAGGTACTGATCTGTAGGATACTTTTTTGAAGGGGACCATCTAAGGACCATTGTGACTAAGTTTGGCTCTAACTGGACTAGTAGTTTCTGAGATTTTTGAATGTCTTCCTTAGGGTCAAGGTACTGACTAACTGGATTAGTAGGTTCTGAGAAGAAGATCTTTGTATTTACATCCCAGCTCTTTTGTTCTAGTAGGGGTGATCTGAGTCGGATCACTCTAGCAATCTCACCCTGGTTAGAACAAAGGATTTTTTACTTTCTATTTTGTTTTTGTCAAGGCCAGATTTTGAGAACTGTTCAGTTTTTTGAAATTAATACAATTTTATGTTAAATATCAATATTTTAAAATGTAGACACGCCGCCTCCTAGTGTGATAACTATTACGTCTTATCCTTAGGGTCTAAAACAATGTTACCTGCTGGCGACCATCTTGGATGATGTACCTACATGCCAAATACCATTTTTGGAAGGGACCATCTAAGAAGTTTGGTTTTGATTGGACAATAGTTTCTAAGTAGGAGATCTTAGAATGTCATTTTAATAGGGTCCTATGTTAAAACTATGTTCCCTGCTGGCAGTCCCCTTGGTTGAGGTAATGGCCTGTTTGATACCCTTTTTTGGAAGGTCCATTGTCAAAAATATGGTCAATGCTGGTGGCCATTTTGGACAATGTACAGACCTTTGAATGTCTTTTCCATTGGGTCCAATGGTAAAACTATGTCTCCCACTGGCAGCCATCTTTGATGAGGTAGGTACCTGCCAGATACATTTTTGGAAGAGAATAAGGGCCATTGTGACTAAGTTTGGTTCTGATTGGACTGGCAGTTTCCGAGAAAGGAGATCTTTGAATTCTTTTCCATAGGGTTCGATGTTAAAGCTATGTTCCCCACTGGTAGCCATCTTGGATGAGGTACTGATCTGTAGGATATTTTTTGTAGGGACCATCTGAAGACTATTGTGACTAAGATTGTTTATAATTTGACTGATAGTTTCTCAGAAGAATATCTCTGAATGTCTTTTCCAAAAGGTCCAATGTCAAAAATACGGTCAATGCTAGTGGCCATTTTAGACAATGTACAGATCTGCTGGATGTCTTTTTTGGAAGGGAAGACCTTAGGACCATTGTGACTAGGTTTGGTTATAATTGGACTGGTAGTTTCTGAGACGAATATCTCTGAATGTCTTTCCAAAAGGTCCAATGTCAAAAATATGGTCAATGTTGGTGGCCATTTTGGACAATGTATAGACCTTTGAATGTCTTTTCCATTGGGTCCAATGGTAAAACTATGTTCCATACTGGCAGCCATTTTGATAAGGTTTGTCCAGTCCCTGGATCAGTCAACATTCCATTTTGATTGATCGTTGACTGGTGAATGATCGCTGGATGATCGCTGAATCATGACTTTTGACGGCTGACGGATAGTAAAATTAACTGACGACTGATGAATGATACGACTCTTTACTCTTGAATTATAACGGATGACGAATAGAAAGAAAATTAATTAATTATGCACGGATGATCGGTGACGGATGACTAGTGACGTATTTCTATTGACTAATACAGGTAAATTAAAAAAATATCGGCGAAACAAATCTTACAGAGCGTTGATTTATAGTTCCTAATTAATAGATCGAAAGTCATTATCAATACTTAACTCTGACAGTTCTAAGTAAATCAAAAGACATGCTGATTGTAATTTAGTGTTTGTATCAAATTCTACTCACCTTTTCCGAAAAATTCATAAAAAATTACATCACAATGGTTCAATTTTTTTTTCAAACAGACCAATGTGAAAATGTTTGGAACACGCCACCACCAGATGGTATTTACAGTGATTATGGTGATATTTCATACTCAATACTCCACAAATTAGATATTATTTTACCATAAATTCATAAAAAGTTAATATCGCAAATAGTTATACTTATAATATGGATGTTATTGGAATAAACCAATGTCATATGATTTTTTTTCAAAGATTGTTTTGATAACTTATACTCAAATATCTGCTAATTTAATATTATTTTGGCAAAATTTTATAAAAAGTTTGTGTCGCAAACATTAAAATAATTTCGAAACACTTCAACTATGGAAATTATTGTAACAAATCACTTCTAGGTGGTATTTTTAAAAAGCGACGGGTATATAGTGATGGCCGTGTCCGTCTGTCCGTCCGTTCGTCTGTCCGTCCGTCTGTCCGTCCGTCGCACATTTTTGGTCACAGTTTTCTCAGCTTGTATATGTTGGAATGATTTAGCTTGATTATGATGAGTTGTAACGTGTAAGCCATTTTCGGGTCTGTCGTGTTGCTACTTCTTATTTGCCGATACGTTGAAATATTACTATAACACACTATGGATGAAAAATTTTCGTCACAGTTGTCTCAGCTTGTTTATGTTGGAATGATTTCATATTTGGTCAGAAGCTTGATTATAATGAGTTGTAATGTGTAAGCTATTTTTGGGTCTGTCGTGGTGCTGCTTCCTGTTTGTCGATTTGTTGAAGTTTTTCTATAACACACTATGGATGACAAATTTTTGTCACAGTTTTCTCAGCTTGTATATGTTCGAATGATTTCATATTTAATCAGAAGCTTGATTATGATGAGTTGTAACGTGTAAGCTATTTTCAGGTCTGTCGTATTGCTACTTCCTGTTTGCCGATATGTTGAAGTTTTATTATAACACACTATGGATGAGAAATTTTCGTCACAGTTTTCTCAGCTTGCATATGTTGGAATGATATCATAATTGGTCAGAAGCTTGATTATGATGAGTTGTAACGTGTTAGGTATTTTTGGGTCTGTAGTGTCTCTACTTCCTGTTTACAGATGTGTTGAAGTTTCACTATAACACACTATGGATGAGAAGTGTTCGTCGCAGTTTACTTGAATTGTATGGGTGGGAATGATTTCAAATTTGGTCTGGAGCTTTGTAATAATGAGTTGTAACCTGTTAGCTATTTTGATTTCTGCTGTATTACCGCTTCCTGTTTGCTTATATGTTGAAGTTTTACTATAACCCTTTAATGATGAGAATTTTTCGTAACAGTTTATTTGGCTTCTATAGGTAGAAATGATTTCAAATTTGGACTAGAGCTTTATAAAAATGAGTTTTAATTTGTAAGCCATTTACAGGTCTGTTGTGCATGCACTTCCTGTTTGCTGATTCTTTGATGTTTAACTATAACTAAACTAATGATGTATTACCACTTCATGTTTTCTTGGCTTGTAAGAGTGGGGCAATTTCAAATTTGGTTTGGACAACTGTTTAAAGAATTGTATTACACTTTGGAAGCGGGGGTATTCATTTGTGGCCCAGCGGACCACAGTACTTCTAGTTTGAGATTGTGTTCTCATCTCACATTCAAAATTCTATTAAACAGATATTATTTTGCCAAAAATTGACTAAAAGTTAATATCACAAACATTCAAATCATTTCGAAACACTTCAAATATGGAAATTATTCGAATGAATCACTTCTAGATAATATTTTTGGAGATTGTTTTCACATTTCACATTCAAAATTCTATTAAACAGATATAATTTCACCAAATATTGACTACAAATTAATAAGGCAATTATTCAAATCATTTCGAAGCACTTCAAATATGGAAATTATTGGAATAAATCACTTTTAGATGGTATTTTTGGAGATTGTATTCTCATTTCACATTCAAATTTCTATTAATAAGATATAATTTTACCAAAAATTGACTAAAAGTTTATATCGCAAACATTTTAATCATTTCGAAAGACTTCAAACATTGAAAATATTCCAATGAAACATTTCTAGATGGTATTTTTGGAGATTGTTTTCACATTTCACATTCGAAATTCTATTAATAAGATATAATTTTACCAAAAAAGGACCAAAAGTTTATATCGCAAGCATTCAAATAATTTCGAAACACTTCAAATATAGAATTTATTGGAATGAATTATTACTAGATGGTATTTTCAGACGGTACTTCGAATCACCGAAAACACCGGAATTCACCAAAAACACCGGATAAACCACCTAAAACTCCACTGGAAAGTGCGAAAACACCATTATTTCAAAAGCTACTACCTCAAAATAAGTTATACAGGTGTTTTTATAAATATTTTTTGAAGATTTAGATCACAATGGATGGTTTTGACGTACTCTGAACATTTCCATTCGAACACATTTCATATTCAAAAGTCTGACTACAAGAGGTTCGGATCGATGACTCGTGACGGATTGCAAAAACGGGAATGTTGACTGGTCCAGGGACTGTACCTGTCAGATACATTTTTGGAAGTGACTATCTAAGGACCATTGTGATTAAGTTTAGTTCTGATTGGACTGGCAGTTTCCGAGAAGGAGATCTTTGAAGTCTTTTTCCATAGGATACAATGTTAAACTATGTTCCCAACTGGTAGCCATCTTGGATGAGGTACTGATCTGTAGGAAACTAACTAAGTATTCTTTTGTAGGGACCATCTAAAGACTATTGTGACTAAGATTATTTATAATTAGACTGATAGATTCTGAGAAGAATATCTCTGAATGTCTTTTCAAAAGGGTCAAATGTCAAAAATATGGTCAATTTTAAATTAATGCTAGTGGCCATTTGGACAATGTACAGATCTGTTGGATGTCTTTTTTGGAAGGGAAGACCTAAAGACCATTGTGAATAGGTTTGGTTGTAATTGGACTGGTAGTTTCTGAGAAGATCTTTGAATGTATTTTTTCCATAGTGTCCAAGGTTAAAACTATATTCCAAAGTACGGACCTGCATGATAAATTTTTAAAAGGACCATCCAAGGACTATTATGACCAAGTTTGGTTCAAATTCGCCTAGTGATCTTTGAATTTAAAGTTTACGATGGACGGACGGATGACGGACAAAAGCTCACCCTCGCATAGCAGACTAAGGGTAATTGTTTTAGCAAACCTAAATATATGTCTCCCCATTGTAGGAAACTATTTACTATAAGGTAGACTTGGGGTTTCGAGGGAGATCAGTTCAGCACTTTATAGGAGTTCCCTTTGTATTCAATACATGGCAAATATCGGTTAAAAAACAAAAATAAATAATACCACGGACAGGAAAACATTTAAAATTTAAAACAGATATTTGACCACATGGTCAAATGTTACGATCGCAGAAACGTCGTTATGATAAACCACTAACCTGTTCATGATGTGCTCAACATATGAAATATGTCTAGGTCAAAAGGCGAAATAGTTCCTAACAACCAATGAAATTCAGTAATTTGACCTCAAATTCCAAGTTAAAGGTCACATGATGGCCACTGTGGTACAACACAAACCATCTCATAATGATAGACCCACGTACAAATATCTAATGTCTAGGTCAAATGATGAAAAGTTTAGCCCAGAGCTAAACAAAATACAGTAATTCGGCCTCAAGTTCAAAGGTCAAGGCTAAAAGAAGGCCATTATGGTATGAGGCACACTGTCTCATAATTATAAACTACATGCAAAATATAGTAAATCCAGGTCAAAAGATGACAAGTTGTGGATGGGAGCTAAAACATTCAAGGTCACAAGAAGGCCATTATAGCGCACTTCACATCTCATAATGATTCACCCCTATCCTAAATATTTTAAGTCTAGGTAAAATGATGAAAAAGGTCTTGATGGGAGCTAAACATTCAGTTTTAATAACAAGGTCATAGCTCAAGGTCACAAGAAAGCCTTTACGGTATCTGTCTTTATTCGAGGTCAAAAGACAAAAAAGTTCAGGCCACGACAGGCCAACAACTTAATTAATTTGACCGTAAGTTTAAAGTTCAAGGTCAAAAGAAGGCCATTATTGTTGAGACACACTGTTTATGATGATACACCAACATGCCAAACAACTTAAAAAGTTCGGACCCGACAAGCCAACAGCTGAAAATTTAAGTAATTAGTTCCCTGCAACAAAAGTAGCGGATGCCCTATAGTAATCAGTCTGTCTGTCTGTCTTTCTGTCCGTCTGAAACAATTATGTCCGGGCTATAACTTTTCTGTCTTTTAGATAGGCTTTTGATGTTTGGCATGTAGAAAAGATCATCTCAAGGTGATGACATGGTTGGTGACCCTTGACCTTAATCTTTGACCTCAGGGCCAAATTCATGCTTTTTCCATGTCAAAGTCATGTCCGGGCTATGACTTTTCTCTTGTCTGAGATTGGCTCTTGATATTTGGCATGTGGATAGATCACTTCAAGGCGACATGTCTCATACCATGGTTGGTGACCCTTGACCTATGACCTCAGGGTCAAATTAATGCTTTATCAATGTCAAAGTCGTGTCTGGACTGTAGCTTTTCTCTCCGTTGAAATAGGCTTTTGATATTTGACATTTGGATAGATCATCTCAAGGTGAAATGTCATGTTCCAACTGTTGATAACCCTTGACCTTTGACCGCAGGTTCACATTCTTACTTTTTCATTGACAAAGTTGTGTCTGGACTAGAACTTTTTTGTCATCTGAAGTAGGCTTTTGATTTTTGGCATGTGGATACATGACTTCAAGGTGACATGTTGCATACCATGGTTGGCGACTCTTGACCTTTGATCTCTAGGTCTCGCATCGGGGCCCAGATATGGATACCATCCCAATGGTGTCTAGTTTGACCATAATGTCAAAGGTCAATGACAAAAGAAGGAATGCAACACACTGTCTCATGATGATTCACCCACATACCAAATATCTTAAGTCTAGGTCAAAAGACAAACATGAGGTTGCACGCGTTGTCGTGCTAGGTATACCCTAACTCGTATTGTTTTGAACGTTAAAAAGGGAAAAAATGGCTAAGTCCCGCCGAACAGGAAGTTGACATCATAAGGTCACCAAAATGGGAGACGACGCATTCCCACTATATATAAAGTCAAATACCAAATTTGAAATAAATCGGCCCAGCAGTAGCTGAGAAAAATGCGACGAAAATTTTCACTATGTTCAATAAAGGGAAAAATGGCCAAGTCCAGCCAAACAGGAAGTTGATATCATAAGGCCAACAAAATGGAAGACGACACATTCCCCCTTTATATAAAGTCAAATACCAAATTTGAAATAAATCGGCCCAGCAGTAGCTGAGAAAAGTGCGACGAAAATTTTCACTATGATCAATAAATGGAAAAATGGCCAAGTCCAGCCAAACAGGAAGTTGATATCATAAGGCCAACAAAATGAAGACGACACATTCCCACTATATATAAAGTCAAATACCAAATTTGAAATAAATCGGCCCAGCAGTAGCTGAGAAAAATGCGACGAAAATTTTCACTATGTTCAATAAAGGGAAAAATGGCTAAGTCCAGCAAAACAGGAAGCTGATATCATAAGGTGACCAAAATGGCAGACGACGCATTCCCCCTATATACAAAGTCAAATACCAAGTTTGAAATAAATCGGCCCAGCAGTAGCTAAGAAAAGTGCGACGAAAATTTTCACTACGTTCAATAAAGGGAAAAATGGCTAAGTCCTGCCAAACAGGAAGCTGATATCATAAGGAAACCAAAATGGCAGACGACGAATTCCCCTAAATATAAAGTCAAATACCAAATTTGAAATAAGTCGTCCCAGCAGTAGCTGAGAAAACTGCGACGAAAATTTTCACTATGATCAATAATGGGAATAAACAGCTGCGCCAAGTCGCATGATACGCCCGTCGTCACCCTTCAAAGTTTTAAGTGATTTAGGTAGGGGGTTCTCAATTCAGAAGCCCCTATAACTGCCTAATTAAGTTTGATATCTCTTCAAGAAATTAATCTGCAAAGTTTGAAGTGAGCTGTTCAAAGTATTTATCAGTCAGAGCGTGACTTGTAAAAAATTGCCTTAAGATTGACGAATAAAGTCCCATAACTCTTGCAAGAAAAATCGAAATTTCACGAAAAAGTATACAGATCGTGTGGCCATCGTACTCAATACCTCTACAAAGTTTGAAGTAAATTGGCCTAAGGGTTGTCAAGTTAGAGCGCGACATGTAAAAAATTGCCTTAAAATTGACGCATAAAGACCCATAACTCTTGCAAGAAAAATCGGAATTTCACAAAAAAAATATACAGATCGTGAGGCCATCATCATACCCAATCCAATACTTCTACAAAGTTTGAAGGGAATTGGCCAAAGGGTTGTCAAGTTAGAGCGCGACATGTGAAAAATTACCTCTTGCAAGAAAAATCGAAATTTCACGAAAAAGTATACAGATCATGTGGCCATCGTACTTAATACGTCTACAAACTTTGAAGTAAATTGGCCTAAGGGTTGTCAAGTTAGAGAGCGACATGTAAAAAAAATTGCCTTAAAATTAACGAATAAAGTCCCATAACTCCTGCAAGAAAAATCGAAATTTCACGACAAAATATACAGATCGTGAGGCCATCATATCCAATACCTCTACAAAGTTTGAAGTGAATTGGCGAAATTGTTGTCAAGTTAGAGCACGACATATGAAACGGACCGACAGACCAACAGATGGACGGACGGACGGACAGACGGACGGACAATCGGACATTGGTATACCATAATACGTCCGTCATTAGACGGACGTATAAAAATGGCTAAGTCCCGTTAAACAGGAAGTTGATATCATAAGGCGACCAAAATGGCAGACGACGTATTCCCCCTTTATAAATACCAAATTTGAAATAAATCGGCCCAGCAGTATATATAAAGTCAAATACCAAATTTGAAATAAATCCAAATGCGATAAACTTCGGACGGACGAACGGAAGGAAAGGACGGAAGGACGGAAGGACGGACAAGGGTATTCCAATATACCACTCACGAGTGGAGGTATAAAAAGTTTTGGTTGGAAACGATTGTGTGAAAAAAACCAAGAAGAATTCAAGGTAAAACAATGTTTCTCCCTTTGTCAAAGGGGAGACATGACTAACTGTTTTCAACAGTAATGGACAATTAACCTATCTTTTGCTCACCTCTTAAAACAATTGTAGCAAATTCAACCAAGCTTTACAGGAATGATATATGGAAAGTCCTTTACAAAAATTTCTCATTTTGTTCAAACCTACAAAATACATGGCTGCCAGTGCGGATCTAAGGTTTAACATTAGTCTTATTGTAAAAATCACATTTCATCTTCTGTTAAACCTATGGAGCAAATTAAACCAATTTTTTCGGAATGATGTAATTGGAAGGTCCTTCACAAAGACTGTTGATTTTGTTCTGATCTGACAAAAAAAGACATGACTGCCAGCACGGAACACAGTTTACCATTTGGACTCTATTGAGTTTAACATTGGACTTTTTTGGAAAATCATATTTTCCTCCTCTTCTCTGAAACAAAAGAAGCAAATGCATCCACACTTTACAGAAATGATGTATGTATTTGTTCCAATCCAATAGTGTGGAACATAGTTTAACATTGGACCCTGTGGGAAAATCACACTTTCATCTTCCCCTCTGAAACCACTGAAGTAAATTCGAACCAAACTTACAGCAATGATGTTACTGAAAAAACTGTTATTAAGTTTTTGTTCACAATTTTAGACTGGTGAAAATTATATAAAAATTAATTGGTACAAAATATAGAATAATAAATTAGTTGGACTTAACCTTGCTTTCCTTTTAAATACACATGAAAATTTTTAAACTTGACTTACTTTTGTCACATTGCTGTTTGAACTTACTTTTAACTGCACTGATATCATCATCGTGAACTTCTAGTAGAATTTCATCGTGTATTTGAAACAGTTGTCTGAAAAAAGATGTAACAAAAGGTTCCTGTGAAAAAGTTCTGACTAAAATTAAAAAAATTCCCCCCGTTTCTTCAAACTTCTTACATGGTCATACGATGCACGAAAATGTGACAAATTTATCTTTATAAACCACACAAATAAACGTTTTAAGGTAATTCGAATCTACTAAAAATGTAAAAACAGAATTTTTTATTTTAAGATATTTTGTAGGTCTTAGTCCATTTGTTCAAATAATAATAGAGAAAGTAGATTGCCCCGCTGCCATTATCCAATGTTTTTCGTGATGTGTTTATATTCAAGTTTTGGATAAAATTTAACTACTTTGTTTGTGTCTGTAAGACACATATGATGCCCCCGCAGTTGGATATAAAACCTGGACATCTAATTTCTCAGCACTTGATAAACAAATTCCAAGAACTAAAATTTACGTATCTCACACAGCTTATTGATACAACCAATCAGGAATTATCCTGAATCTACCCTTCAGATGCACACATTTCAATAAGATGGCCAATTCCAACTACCCCCTCCACCACAAATGTTGGCCAAAATCTAAAATATGACAATGTGTTCCTCTTAAATCCATGTTTGAACACTATGCAAAAGCAAAATCAATATAGTTTTAATATTGTTGGAGGTGTTCCAGAACACACATTTCAATAAAATGCCCAAGTTCAAATACCCCTGACAAAATCACAAATATTGGCCAAAATCTAAACCATGACATTATGCACATCTTACATCCATGCCTAATCACTGGGCAAAGTGAAATAAATGTACCATAAATATTGTGGGAGTTGTCCGGAATAACAATTAAAGAACAAATATAGTTCAAAAACCCTTAAAAATCACAATTTTATGCCAAAATCTTAACCATGACAAAATGCACATCTTCAATCCATGCCTAATCACTGAGCAAAGTAAAATTAATATACCTTTAATTTTGAGGGAGGACTTATCCGGAATAGCAGTTTCAGCATAAACATTTCAATAAAACGGCCAAGTTCAACAACCCCTCAAAATCGCAATTTTTGGCCAAAATCTAAACCATGGCAATATGCACATTTTCAATCCACGCTTAATCACTATGCAAAGTAAAATGAATGTAGCTTTAATATTGTGGGAGGAGTTATCTGGAATAACAGTTTCAGAATACACATTTTGATAAAATGGCCAAGTTCAACATCCTCTCAAAATCACATTTTTGGCCAAATTCTAAACTATGACAATATGCACATTTTCAATCCATGCTTAATCACTATGCAAAGTAAAATAAATGTAGCTTTAATATAGTGGGAGGAGTTAATAGGAAAAGCAGTTTCAGAATACACATTTCAATAAAATGGCCAACATCTTCAATCCATGCCTAATCACTATGCAAAGTAAAATGAATGTAGCATTAATATAGTGGGAGGAGTTATCCGGAATAACAGCTTATCAGAGATGGGACAGACAGAATTACGGACGGACGGACAGGGGTAAAACAATATGCCCCCTCGACTTGTCGTCGCGGAGGCATAAAAATAACAAGAGGCTCTCAAGAGCCTGTATCGCTCACCTGGACCATGACCGACATAGATAAAAGGCATTTCCAATAGTGAAAAAAATATAAAATTTAGCAGAATACTTTTTTTCCTTAACTTACAGTATTCTTGTTTTGTTTCCATGGCAACTGAAAGATCCACCATCCATTACAACCCATAACAGAACACCATTCAAGAAAAATTTGGGCAGGGGTTCCCCTTATAATCAAGGTAATACATATTGCTGAAATCAAAACATTCAGACCACAATTCAAATAAAAATTCAAAAATTTGGGCAAAGGGTTCCCCTTAAAATCATTAAGGCCAATGTAAAACTATGTTCCAGATGGTGGCCATCTTGGATGAAGTACGGACCTGCTAGATATATTTCTTGGATGGGACCACCTAAGCACCATTGTGGGACCATTGTGGCTTGGTTTGGTTCAAATTGGACTAGTAAGTTCTGAGAAGAGGACCTTTGAATGTATATTCCATAGGTTCCAATGTTAAAACTATTATTCCCGCTGGCGGACATCTTGGATATAAGCCTGACCTGAAAAACATATTTTATGTAAGGGACCACCAAAGGACTACTGTGGCCAAGTTTGGTGCCAATTGGCTTAATAGTTTCAGAGAAGTAGATCTTTGAATGTGTTTTCCCATAGGGTCCAATGTTAAAACTATGTTTCCCGCTGGCGGCCATCTTGGATATCGCACGGACCTAAAAAACACCATTTTTGTAAGGGACCACCAAAGAACTATTGTGACCAAGTTTGGTGCCAATTGGCTCATTAGTTTCTGAGAAGAAGATCTTTGAATGTGATTTCCCATAGGGTCCAATGTTAAAAACTATGTCTCCCGCTGGCGGCCATTTTGGATATCGTGCAGACCTGAAAACACCTTTTTTGTAAGGGACCACCAAAGGACTATTGTGGCTAAGCTTGGTGCCAATTGGCTCAGTAGTTTCAGAGAAGAAGATCTTTGAATGTGTTTTCCCATAGCGTCCAATGTTAAAACTATGTTTCCCGCTGGCGGCCATCTTGGACATAAGGCGGACTTGAAAAACACCTTTTTGTAAGGGACCACCAAAGGACTACTGTGGCCAAGTTTGGTGCCAATTGGCTTAATAGTTTCAGAGAAGAAGATCTTTGAATGTGTTTTCCCATACAGTCCAATGTTAAAACTATGTTTCCCGCTGTCGACCATCTTGGATATAGCGCGGACCTGAAAAACACCTTTTTTGTAAGGGATCACCAAAGGACTATTGTGGCTAAGTTTGGTGCCAATTGGCTCAGTAGTTTCAGATAAGAAGATCTTTGAATGTGTTTTAACATATGGTCCAATGTTAAAACTATGTTTCCCGCTGGCGGCCATCTTGGATATCGCAGAGACCTAAAAAACATCATTTTTGTAAGGGACCACCAAAGGAATATTGTGGCCAAGTTTGGTGCCAATTGGCTCTGTAGTTTCTGAGAAGAAGATCTTTGAATGTGTTATCCCATAGGGTCCAATGTTAAAACTGTGTTTCCTTTTGGAGGCCATCTTGGATATTGCACCGACCTGAAAAACACCTTTTTTGTAAGGGACCATCAAAGGTCTATTGAGGCCAAGTTTTGTGCCAATCGGCTCATTGAGTTCAGAGAAGAAGATCTTTGAATGTGATTTCCAATAGGGTCCAATGTTAAAAACTATGTTTCCCGCTGGCGGCCATCTTGGATATCGTGCAGACCTGAAAAACACCTTTTTTGTAAGGGACCACCAAAGGACTATTGTGGCTAAGTTTGGTGCCAATTGGCTCAGTAGTTTCAGAGAAGAAGATCTTTGAATGTGTTTTACCATAGGGTCCAATGTTAAAACTATGTTTCCCGCTGGCGGCCATCTTGGATATCGCACAGACCTAAAAAAAACATCATTTTTGTAAGGGACCACCACAGGACTATTTTGGCCAAGTTTGGTGCCAATTGGCTCAGTAGTTTCTGAGAAGAAGATCTTTGAATGTGTTATCCCATAGGGTCCAATGTTAAAACTATGTTTCCTGTTGGCGGCCATCTTGGATATCGCACCGACCTGAAAAACACCTTTTTTGTAAGGGACCATCAAAGGTCTATTGAGGCCAAGTTTGGTGCCAATCGGCTCATTAAGTTCAGAGAAGAAGATCTTTGAATGTGATTTCCCATAGGGTCCAATGTTAAAAACTATGTTTCCCGCTGGCGGCCATCTTGGATATCG
>MJUU01008020.1:109691-127543 GCA_002080025.1 Modiolus philippinarum
TGCAAAAAATAAATAATTTATTTCGCGAGAAGCGCGAAAAAAATTTCTGTCAAGAAAAAAAAAACCATAACCCCCCCTTCAGGTTAAATGGTCGGTCCCTTAGTTGGCAGTTAACAATAAAAGGAACATATTACTTGTTGCTTTGTATGTAATGTAGAAAAAAAAGAAGGGAAACGGGGAATGTGTCAAAGAGACAACGACCCAAAGGGGAGTAATAACAACTCAATTTAGCCACCATAAGATCTTCAATGAATGGTTAGGAAACCCCGCATGTGTCTTGCTTTGTACCACATACATGTGCCAATATGCTTTGCAGGCTTTCTAGACTACAAGCACACAAAACAGTAGTTTACAAGAAGATATATTTATCTCACTGTCTAATGTTGTGACTGCTAATCAGTTGAAAAGTCCTTTGCTTTACCAACTTGTACACTTCGAACAGCAAACCTTTTTTCTTGTATGATTTTCAGTGTTCATCCATTTGAACAAATGTTTTAGCATACATTTACACTTAACATCGACCAAAATTTTGCATAGTTGTATAGTTATTAATCATAGATTGATAGTTTGTAATCACCTAAATGGATGTATAGAAGAATTGTACCGTACGGTTTAAAACTATAAATTTATCAAACAAAATCTACTTTTTAAAAAAAAATGATGAAAGAGTAATGCATCTTTTAAAATGGACAAATGTGTCCATGTGACACAGATGCCCCTGCCTCACTGAAATTAAAACCCCTAAATAATTGAAGTCATAACTATGGTACAGTATATATAAAGTAATATAAAATAAAATCTGTCTCCTGTGATCAATAACCATTAGAACAGGTTGGGTTTTTGATATAATGCAGAGTTCAAACAAAATTATCTGAGAATCAATCTTTTTTGAAATCATAATCTTTTTTGGCAACTATGATCTTGAGCTTGGGAATACCAACTCTGAAAGAGATATATGGTTCTGTCTTGTGTGATGAGTACAAGCTATTTTAAAAACTGTGACCTTGACCTTGGGGTTACAAACCCTTAAAATTGACAGGGTTTTGAATTTGGAGAAAAGTAATCATGTGACATGCTTTTTATCTGTTAGAGGATACTCATGTTATAATCTGGAATCCAAAATCATCTTGAAATTTTAGACTATTTTTAGCAACTGTGACCTTGACCTTTGGGTTAGCAACATTAATAGGTTTCTATCTTGTAAGCTTATGAGTAAGCATGTGACCAAGTTTTTGATCTGATAGCGGATACTCAAGATATCGTCCAGAAACCCGAATTTTATTGAATTTTTATTCTACTTTTAGCAACTGACTTTGACCTTGGGGCTACTTTACCCATAATCAATAGATTCTGCCTTGGGTGATAAGGAAGCATGTGGCAAAGTTTGGTTTTGATCGGTTAGAAAATACAAAGTCATCTTCAGGAAAAGATGCACACATGGATTGACTTATCAGGGTAAACCTTAATGCCCCCCCCCCTGCCTAGCTGTGGGGTATAAACCAGAGGCTCTCATGAGCATGAATCTTCACCTGGCTTCTGGTATTATTATTGGAATCTTATCAAAGATGCAGAAACTGTTTATTCATTAGGTGCTATATAAAAAGTGGAGGACGATTGATATTACCATTTCTGATATTAATGTTTTTCCAGTAAAGAACAATAATAAACTAATCTCCTCAGATGCAGTCATCTTAGATTTCCAACTGGCAGAAGGTGAGCAAAAAATCATAACTTTTATAGAAGGACCGCCTTAAGATCATTGCTACTTACTTTTGTCCCAAATGGCATAGGGTCCTGTGTTACTGGTAATCTATGTTCTCTGCTTACAACCATCTTGGATGAGGTAGCAGTATGAAAACCACAAACTTTGACTGGGACTATCAGAGGACTACTTTCATCAAAAATGATTAAAATTTATTGTTCAAGCAGTTTTAGAAAAGATCTTTGAATGATTTTTTCCCCATATGGTCCTGTATTAATCATGTTTCCTGCTGGCAGGTATCTTGGATGAGATTTGAACAAAAAAAATCACAAACTTTAATGGAGACCCCAAGGACCAAAGTCTAACAAAATTGCTCAAGCAGTTCCTAAGAAGAACATCTTCAAATGCATTTTCATTAGACTTAAATGCAAAACTCAACCAAAGTCAATGAATCGTAAAATGAAGGCAAACCACTGAATTGTCAATGATTTGGGTAGTACTAATCAAAACAATTAATTCGCTGAAATATCATTGTCTTTTAATGTGTATTTGATGAGAAATAGACTTAAACAAAAAACTTAACCAAAGTCACTGAAGTGTAAATGTAGGTCAAAGCCACCGTATTGTCAATAATTTGGGTGTAGAACTCATCAAGGCAATTAGGGTCCAATATAAAAACTAAGTTCCCAGCTGGCCGCCTTGTTAGATATAGTGCAGACCTGAAAATTACCATTGTGTAGGGCATCACCCAAGGACTATTGTAAACCCAACACCCATTTCCTAAAAATAAATGAATAAAGGGCTACGCAGAGCTCGGCATGATACGACCCCAGCATTTCGACCACTGCAATTTGAACAAGTGTAGATTAAAGCGAATTTGGACACAGTAAAGAGCTTGACACAATAATCAGATGGACACAAAAAAGCTTGACACAGTAATTAGCTGGACACAAATAAAGAGAAAAAATCAACCCTTTTGACCCCTTATTGATAAAAAACAGTAAGTGCTGCTCAAGATCTGTTGACTTCCACCTAAAAGCTTACCTCAAGAGAAATCTAAAGAAAAAAAAATCCCATCAAAATCTGATGAAAAATAAAGATTTCACGAATTTGTAGAAATTACAAATTTGGCCTATATGACCCCTTATAGTCAGAAACGACAAGAGCTATGCCAAATCCATTGCGTATATCTGAAAGCTTACAATAAGAGAATCCAAAGAGAAAAATCCCAACGAAAGCCAATGGTAAATAAAAAAAATTAGGTAATCTACTTGTTTGTAAGTTTTGCCCCGTTTGGCCCTCATATTTCAGAAAGGAAAAAAAGTTATGGAAAATGTGATGGTGTAGCGCTATATCTATTTTTTATAAATAATCCATTGCAAAAAATGCATCAAAATCGGACTTTAAACAAAAAATAACATTCCTGAGATTTGCTCCTTTTGGGCCCCATTTATCTCATAAACGGTACATGCCACGTGAAATCCATTGTCATAAAACATATTTGAAATTTCCTAAATAGCGCACTGAAAGAAATCCCATCAAACCCAACAGATAATAAAGATTTACAGTCAAATATGTGAAAACACCAATTTAACCCCTTTTTGGCCCCTTTTTCTGAAACGGGCAGGGCCAGGAAGGGGATATTATTACCCAGACTTGAGCATATGCCAAAAAACATCATTTTTAGATATAGAATTAATCGGGCCACTAGAACCAAAGTTTTGCTGTCCACAGATACGAAAATACCCATTTTGACCCCAATTTCTAAAACGGACGGGGCAATAAACTAAACAAGAAAAAAAGTTCTTCTAAATGTGCCAACAAACATCATATCGAAATTTGATAATAATCCATTCACTAGAACCAAAGTTCAGTTATGCTGTCCACAGTCACAAAAATACCAAGTTTAAACCCTTTTTGGTCCCTTTTCTGAAACGGGCAGGGCCAGGAACCCGAAATTAAAACCCGATTTTAAGCTTGTGGCAAGACACAACATACTAAAATTTGAAGATTATCCTTCCACTTGAACCAAAAATATAAATAAAAATCAAATTATCTACCGTTGATGGTATTTGACAGTTATTACATTTCCCTGTGCACATCGGCAAAAAAAAAGGTTTGGACAGATGGAAGGACACACAGGCAGAAAGTGATTCCAGTGCACACACCCTCTTAACTTCAAATGTTTAACGTTTATACATCTGAGAGATACATTCCTCTACATACCCTGGACACGGAAATTAACAGCTTGTCTTTCTGCCTGAGCCCTCAAAGGGTGCGACTTGTGTTTAATATTTGGTATTATTCTTTTCCTGTTGAAGATGGTGTTTGTGTAACCTGTCAAAACAAAGACTATTTGCCATTATCTCTGGCAGTAGCTATATAAACATGATGTTTTTGATTTGATATCAGTCAATAGCCATTATCTTTTTTCTTCAAGGAACAACCAGTTTAAGCATTTCAAAATATTCAGTTAATTAAGAAATGTTACAGAAAAAGGTGTTGCACTGAAATGATGTTTAAAACAGGAAGGTAGCTGGAACTTTATTCCTTTTCTAGTATGAAAACATACAAACTAGAGGCTCACATGAGCCGGTATCACTCACCTAGTGACTGGTTAACATCATCCATTATTATTCATACTATACATCAGTTCACCAGATGTTACAGTTTCTGAGAGGATATCCAAACATTGGTGGGCATCTTGGATGAGGTAGGAACATAAAAATAACAAAGGAGACCACCAAAGGAATATTGTGATCAAATTAGGTTAACATTATAAAATCAAAAACTTTGAATCCAGTCACCCAAGGATTATTGTGACCAAGTTTGGTTCCAATCTTTGAATGCATATCCAAAGGGGCCATTATGTCAAACTATGATCCCAGCCGGTAGCCATCTTGGACGAGATGGAAACAATCCAACTTTGAAGGGGGCCGCCTAAATGACCAACTTTGTTCCAATTTGCTAAGTAGTTTCAGATAAAAAAGATATTTGAATGCATTTTCAATAGGGTCATAGAACTGCAAAGTCAGTTTAAAAAGAATAATCAAAGGACAATGGCAACGTTGGAACATTAAACTATGTCTATCACTGGCAGCCATCTTAGATAAGGAACATAACAATCACAAATTTTAAAGGAGAGCATCAAGAAGTTGGGTTACAATTGGCTCGGTAGTTTCAGAGGAAAAGATATTAGAATGCATTTTCCATAGGGTCCTATCATGCAGGGATGGTAGGTCTTAAAATGCTTAACATTTTTGTAATTTAAACTTGACCTTTATTTATAGCTTTTTTAAATAGTTTCGGTACATTGCATGATTTTCTGCCACATTTACGAAATTTCAAAGTTTCGAGGGCATAACTCCAGAAACCCTTGAATACCTTAAAGTCCTTTGATACACGGATTTAGGGTTGTTCAACATTTAGCAAGTGTATTCCGCTCAAACCGGCACTAGTGGCCGTCTTTAACTTACTATTAGGAAGGAGTGTTTGCACTTGGTTGAAAGCCTCATGATGAACAACGATGAAAGCGTTGTCCCATTTGCTTAATCTTCTCATGTTTTTATATGGATTTTGTCCATATACATTTACCCCTTATCCCTTTATTTATTCATTCACCCAAGTTTTATGGTATTAAAAAAGAAAGAAAATGGGGTAAATGTCAAGGAGACAACATCCTATCTCCAGGTTAAAACGATCCAAACAAAGCATCTAGGGGTCACCGCACGGTCTTCAACACAGTGAGGAACCTCACACCATATAGCAACAACTTAAATGACTGTGTAGTCGGTTCACAAGTTATCAGTCTGAAACCCTCAGGGGACAATCAGACGGGCAGATGCGCAGACAGACAGACAGGCTGACTGACAGATGGACAGACGAAGGGACACACTACTGAGGCTATCACATAATACCTCATCACTATGTGTGGCAGCGTATGAAAATTAAAATATTAAAATTCTGAAAATTTTATTGAAAAAGGGCAATAACTCCATAATGGGTTTCAGATTTTCTTTGAATCTTATCATGCTGATCAATTTTACCTTGTCAGATTATTGATACCTTTAAAAGTTTTTAACCAATACTGCAATTAACGTAAACAAAAAATTGAATGAATGCTATACCTTAATTCTATACTAATTCTATAGTATAGATTTGATGAAGCATTTAACTCTATACTTTAATGCTATACTAAATCTATATTTTTCTACAGCCTTATGGAAAAAAATGCTATACTAATCCTTTACTTTTTTGATGGCCTTGACCGGAAATAAATGCTATACCAATTATATACTTTTTTGATGCAATATGTACATGTGCACACCATGTGTTTTACACAACTTGTTCTGTTACAAATAATATTTCAACAGAAAATATTTATCATTAATAAAGAATGTGGTCTTGAACAATGCACACTTAATCATTTTTATTCCAATTACACCTGCTTTTATTTGCCCTTGGGTTTTGGTTCTTGGCAATTCTGTTTCGTAATTTTGTTATAATTACTTCGTTTAAAGTATAAAAGTTAATTTGTTTCATTTACATTTTTTAAATGATTACTGGTATGACTACAGAAAATGAAAATTATTTGAAAGGATATTGAGTTAATATACTACAACTCATATATAAACTCAAACTGATAATATATATACTATATACTGTATTGTTCTATATGAATGCTATACTTTCAAACCATCTCAAAAATTAAAAGTTAAATCCTATATTAATGCTATACCTTTCTGCAAAATTTACAAAGTATGCCATTAGTATAGTATTAAATGCTTTATCAACTCTATACTTAATATTATACCAAAAAGTATAGATTTAGTATAGAGTTAATATAGAATTAATATAGAATTCAAATAATTTTTTTTTGTTTGGGGCCGGCCTCTACGTTCTATTTTCAGTTATGTCAGTTGTCTTGTTTGGTCCTAAACCTCCACAGACACAATATGAATCCAGATACCATTGTAATGATCGAGAGGAGATCTTTGAAAAAGTTTCTTTAAGACCAAGGGATGGATGGACAACAGACAATGTAGCCAAGGACAGACCGACACAAAAGAACGACAGGGGGACTGACACTGACGGATGCAAAGTGTTGGCAAAAAATCACATGGCATTTTAGGACAGGTTCGCTAAAAAACAGCCCCAAAAATATCCCTTCCACCGCAAGTATTCACTGCAGGCAAGACAAAAACAAGGGATCTGTGAGTCAATGCTTACTAGCAATACCCCCGCTCTCAACTTCAAGCATCTAATAGCCTAACTAAGTTGGTAAACAAAATGTAGTTCCCCACAAGTCTTAAAATGCATCCCACAATATGGCAGGCCTATATAAAGCTTCTGACAAACAAAGCTTCTGACTAAATTTCAAGTTTGTATCTTTACTCTTTGCAGAGAAAAGCTTTGACGATAGTTGTGTGGGTCAGAAAGAATAATAAAAATTGACTAAGTCGGTAAACAGGAAGTGATATACTGAGAGATTTGAAAATGCATCCCACAAATATGGCATGACTATACAAAGCTTCTGACAAAATTTCATGATTGCATCATTTACAAGTGAAGAGAAATTCTTGACAAAAGTTGTGACAGACGGACGGACGGACGGACGGACGGAATGTTGAAAAATGACTAAGTTGTTATATAGGAAGTAATATCCCGAGGGGTCTCAAAATGCATCTCACAATATGGCACAACTATACAAAGCTTCTGACAAAATTTCAAGTTTGAATCATTTACCATTGCAGAGAAAAGCTTGACGAAAAATTTGACGGACTGACCAATTGCTGAAAAAATTACTAAGTCGGTAAACAGGAAGTAGTAATCCAATAGGTCTGAAAATGCATCCCACAATATGGCATGACTATTCAAAACTTCTGACAAAATTTCAAGTTTGTATCATTTACCATTGCAGAGAAAAGCTTGACGAAAGTTGTGACGGACGGACGGACGGAATTTTGAAAAATTGACTAAGTCGGTAACCAAGAAGTAGTACCCCCACAGGTCTGAAAATGCATCCAATATTATGGCTAACTATATAAAAGCTTCTGACAAAATTTCAAGTTTGAATCATTATCCATTGCAGAGAAAAGGTTTGATGAAAGTTGTGACGGACGGAATGACGGACACGAGTAAAACAGTATACCCCTTCTCCTTCGGAGCGGGGGTATAATTACTAATAACAGATTTTAGCTAGACTTCATGATTCAGTTTATGATTTATTCAATAACTGTAATGAGATATTGGGGTATGCAAATATCATGATTCAGTTTTTGATTTGTTCAGTAACTGTAATGAGATATTGGGGCATGCAAACTAAAAATTGCTTCCTTTGCTGATAAATAATTCTTCAAAAATTTCAATTTTCCAACATAGCAGTCAATTCATAAAAAGTTACTTATTCTCTGATGATGGGAATAATTATGGATTGTAGTTTCATAATGTGAAAGACTAATAAAGGGCTAAGCCGAGCGCAGCATAATACGACTGCAGCATTTCGACCACTGAAATTTGAACAAGTGCAATTTAAAGTTAATGTGGACACAGTAAAGAGCTAGACATAGTAATTAGCTGGACAAAAAGTAGGCCTAGGGAACATAAAATTAGCCCTTTTAATCCCTTAAAGCTGAGAAACAGAAAAAGTTACACAAAATCTGTTGACATACTACCAAAGGATTACAACAAGAGGAATCAAAAGAAAACAATTTCATTGAAATCTGGAGAAAAATAAGGATTTTGCATATTTTGAAAAATTGCAATTTTGGCGCCTTTGATCCCTTTTAGCTTATAAAAACGGTGGGGGGGGGGTGCACAATTACAGTAAACTGCTGCGCCAAGAGCGCATGATACGCCCGTCCACTGTCAAGTGGAACTTTATGGCATTGTTGGACCACAACAAAATTTTGATTAAAAAAAAAACGAACAGAATATCTGCCTTACCAAGATGTAACAATTAACAAATGTCAAATTAAATTTCACAAAGTCCAATGGCCTTAACTCTGTACAAAATCAACCGACCAGAACCAAATTCATACTTGATCTGTATCTCACCTAGAGATACTCACATACCAAATATGAAATCAATATGTCAAGCGGTTACAGAAAAAAAACTCCGGAAACCTATATTTTTTTTATAATTTCACTAAGTCCAAGGGCCATAACCCTGTACAAAATCAACCGACCAGAACCAAATTCAAACTTGATCTGTATCTCACCTAGATATACTAATATACCAAATATGAAATCAATATGTCAAGCGGTTACAGAAAAAAACTCCGGAAACCTATATTTCTCAAAATTTTACTAAGTCCAAGGGCCATAACTCTGTACAAATCAACGGACCGGAACCAAATTCTAACTTGATCTGTATCTCACCTAGGTATACTCATATACCAAATTTGAAATCAATATGTCAAGCGGTTACAGAAAAAATCTCCGGAAACCAAAAAGTTAACGGACGGACGGACGGACGAACGGACGGACAGACGGACCATAATATGTCCGTCTTTCGACGGGCGTATAAAAACCAATCCAAGGCTGAATCTTGTGCCAAGGAACATTGTGTTAAAATTTGGTAAGGATTGATCATGTTGAACTTAAGTTATTGACCAACAACAGAAGTGTCTACAGACGATGGCAACGATGACGACGACGATGACAACGACGACAGCACCATACCATCACACGACCTCAAAATTTTTGTGGTTGTAAAAACAATATTCTTTGATAACATTTGCATAGAATAAGAAAAATTTTAGAATATAGAGAAAACTATTACAAAACAGATGACTCACCAAACTTCTGGCAGAAATCAACACACTTCTTTGAAAACTGATTAACAGCAGGAAATTTGACTAAAAATATATCTTTATACTAAGTATTATTTGAAACAACAAGTAAGAAATTTGTAGAGATTGCAGTGACATCTAAGAAACAATAGAATGAAAAAAAAATAAAAACGGCCCGCTCGCATCTAATTTAAAATAAAAAGTATTATTTATTTTGAATGGCATCAGGTGCAATTTTTGCATCCAAAAATTTCAATTTCAATTTCTAGGTATTTTTAGTTACATCATTCTCACTTGGTATTTACGTTATGCTATCTTTTAAAAACTGTCTTTGAAACTGGCTGGTACAGCTTTAAATTAAGAACACAAAAACTAAATTGAAAATTTCTTTACTTTTGTGTATCAATAAAGGTTTTAAAAATAGCCTGTTTTATGTTCAAAGACTGTTGCAATTGTTACCATGGCAACAGTTGTCAAAACAATGAACTAGTGATACCTCATTTCCTCTTCTGAAAGTACTGCGATCCATTTTTTTTTAAATTCAAAGATATGGTTCCTCAGTGAAATAGACTCTATAGTTCTTGATAAATTGTTCATTATAACGATGCAGACTGCTATATTACAACGGTATTGACTGCAGGATTGATAACTGATCACATCTCTGACTATTATCATTATCTCTGTCTTAGTCAATACCACTGGAATATGAACAGTACATTTTTCAAGGTTATGAAAAATTTATAGGTAACTTTATATAATTTCAACCAATCCAACAAATCAATTCCATCTTAAATTTGAATGGCAGTTCAAGGAGCATTAACCGTCTTGACTTATCCTGTTAATAATTTTCCATATTCATTGTAAAATACCAGCTTTTTATTTACTTAATTAGGATAAAAAATATTGAATTCAAAATGAAAGACAAGATACTATCATACCCAGAAAACTGTTCATTATAGCCTTGGCATTGTCGGTACTTATCTTCAAGTATTCTGCTAGCTTTTCTTTTCCTGAAAAAGATATATATGAAAAAGAAACGATATGGGGTAAATGTCAAGGAGACAACACCCCATCTCCATATATATATTGTAGGTATATATGTCACATAAAATGTCAAGTAAACATACTTCCTTACAAGTTTTTGGTAGCTTTTATCTGAATCATATTGCCATAAAAAACTTCAGATTGGAAGTTGAATATTCAGCAGATGCCATACAGAACATAGGCATCAATATTTGACATATTATTTTAGTAAATTAGAAATTAAGTTTTTCTTCTACAAAAAATACAAACCTGCTCCATACATGACAGAATACACTATTCTTTTTGTCTGTTCCCTTTCTGACGATGTTATATCAATTACAGCCTTTCCAAGCCTTAAAAACATGTAATAAGAATTCAAATAGGTCAAAAGAATGAACTGTGGATTATAACCAGTGCAACAGGTCAATCAAATATTTTGTTGTTGTTTTATATCTAGATATCATCGTGGTGACTATATTAGATTACCATGTTGATGATGTGTCATTTTAATAATTTAATGTTTACAAATGTACAGTAATCTTAATGAAATGAAAATGATGTAATCAATTTAATCTGTAAGCCCCAAGCACATTTATGTGTAAAAGTTTCGTTTATTTGCAAATCTTATGGCAATAAGGTTGAAAACCTCTCATCATATAACAGTAGCCTTCATGCACACCTGTTTTCATTGTCATTTTAATAAAATGAAAATGCTTTCAAATGTTCATTTAAATCTTTTCCTTTGAATTTAATTTTATTTGAAGTTTTTATAGCTTAATCATTATGTAACAAGACAAAACAAATGGTGTCAGAAATTTTGTCTACAAATCAGTAATGAATTTAAAAAAAAAATTATGAACTTGATTGATTAGGCTATAAAGAAATGATTCCTAGATTTTCATCCATTTTTTTTTCAAAATTTGGGGCAGGCGGACACATTTTATTTTATATTTTTTATCAAATTTGTGGAAATTGGTGTCACATTTTAATTAATCAATAGCTTTTGCAAATTGATTAATGATGAATGGGAATGAGTGAAAAGTAGGACTTATTAATTCAATTGTGAATGATCATTGTCCAGTCTCTTATCAGCACAATACAGAAGCTATTGATCAATTTAAATGAACCTATTTTTCTGTTAATTTGTAAAAAAAAAGTTTTAGTTGCTAGCAAGAATTTGGTATAAGGTCTCACTTGAAACACTGTAACAGTGAAGAATTTTAAAAGCTTGACAGGTATGGAAAGAATACTGGAAAATTGCCTAAGTCGGTAAACAGGAAGTTATCCCAACAGCTCTGAAAACGCATCCCAAAATCTGGAATAAAGCTTGTTCAAAATTTCAAGTATGTATCATTTACAATTGCAGAGAAAAGCTTGTTGAAATTTATAACGGATGGTTAGAATGACAGACAATTTTACAAAGTTCCTTAACAGAGGGTAGTATCCTAACATGTTTAAAAATAATTCTAACAATATGGCATAAAAATAAAATTTTCTGACAAAATTTGAAGAATGTATCAATGAAGAGAAAAGCTTGACAAAATTTATGGAAGAGGGAATGATGGAATGAGGAAAAAGTTTATAATCAGTATACTCCTTCCTAGCAGTGGTATAAAATATCAGAATACAGCTGAATAAACCATTATGTAAAAATGGATAATAAATAGCCTTAGCATTGAAATACATGGGCAGTGTGAGTTATTGCCATCACTTGGTGTTCATCGTCCGTTCATCAATCATTAATTAGTTTTTTTACATTTTAATATTTTCTTCTGAAACCACTGAAGCAAATTCAACAAACTTTACAGTTATGATATATGGAAGGTCCTTAAAAGATGGCTTATTTTGTTCCCATATGACAAAAAGCATGGCCAGCAGTGTTGGAACTCAGTTTAACATGGAAACCGTTTTGGAAAACCATCATTTTAATCATCTGCTCTGAAACAAATGAAATATTGAAGTAAATTTATCTAAATTGTATTGAAATGGTGCATAGAGGTCCTTTCAGGGTCATAGACATTTTCTTCCACAAAAATCAAATACCGTACTTTTCAAGAAATTTCAAGGCATAAAATTCATTTTAAAGGAACCACATTTTACCACAGGGTAGTGATAAGTGTCTAGTTCGGTAGAGTTCGAACTGCTCTAGAACATCTCTGCGGCTGTCTAGCCTACTTGTAGGTGAAAGGGAAAGTCGAGTGCGTAAATCTTTCCTTGCCAGTATATAACCTCTACACTACCAAAAGCCCTGCAGAGCCTCCTAGTGGTGATGTATGGATACTTAGGTCTAACAATCTCCGGCTAATCTGAAAGAGATCTCGGTGTATCAAGGACCCTAGAAATGCAGTGTATACGCCCACTGGCTTATGGATATGCCCTAGCACTCATTAACCTAGACCCAGCTATGAGAAAAAAAGCTCTTATTTCTTGTAGATGGACCCATATCACCTTTTGAACAGATACACAAAAATACTGCTTAATTCAGTCAACCACTCCGCAGGCTTGGAGGGTGCATTATTTACTGATAACTGAATGAATGGAAATAATAGTAGCTGTTTTGGAAGTAGGACCTACTGGAAAAAACTTATGGAGATATTCAAGCTAATGAATTAAAGATGTGTATGAAAATGATCAACTTTATTGGAAGATGCCCATTCAGGAATATTTTGGTGTAGACATAAGGGTTATTTATACATCTTTCGGGGTTTCATCTTTGATAAATCCGAGAAAATTTAATGGAAGTTACCTCACTCAATTCTGCTCGTTTTTAGTGGTAACACATGAACCAAGGAAATATAGAAATTGGTGGAATAACTCAGAACATTACTATTGGAGCCTATGGAAAATTAATCGGTGTTCTGTGCCCAGATGACTTTGGAAATTCAAAGGCTATGGGAATAAAACCATGAAAGAAAATATAAGCAAAAGGAGCTCGTTAACATTGGTTTGCAATCATTTATGGGAAGAGCAACCAAGAGAATAAACCCGGTCCAACGAAGTGGAGGTTTGCGTTAGGCTAACTAGCCTATCCAGTAAAGCAAACTCTAGTTACAGAAACTTATGTTGTTCAAACCTTATGTCCCATCAGGGACGAGTCAGTACATTTTCATGTGGAGGCCATCTTTTGAAAGTTGCTTTACTCTTTGGACTTGTAGTTATAACTTATTGCTTTACTTATTTTGTTATCATAAATTTGAGTTTTCCATGTACGTCGATCTAAGAAAATTAAATTGCAGAGCTATTTTTTTTTATAAAGTTATAGCTTTCAAGGACTTTAAGGTTATTTTTCAGTTTTCAAGTACTTTAAAGTCCTTGATTTTCTTCTGTTATTTTCAAGTAAAAGCACCTTTAATAGTTTAACATTGGACCAAAAGGTGAATCATCATTTTTATCATCTGCTCTGAAACTATGGAAGCAAATTTAACTTAACTGTACAAGAATAATGTACAGCTCATTAAAATTAATTGCAGTTGGAGTTAACATAATGTGTTATGGTCTCATGTTCATTTACTCCATATCCTTGAAGGTCCTTATATAGATTGCTCCTTTTGCCCCAATCCGACAAAAACATGGCTGCTATCAAAGATAGAACCCTTTGAGAAATCATATTTTGATCATCACCTCTGAAACCACTGATGCAAATTTAACCAAAGTTTGTACGAATAATGTATGGAATATTTTACGAAAGGATATGGAGTAAATGAACACGAGATCATAACACATATGTTAACTCCAACTGCAATAATTTCAATGAGCTGTATGGCCATTTCGGAAATTAATTACTTATATGCAGCACTAGAACCCAAACAAAGGAAATCCATATTTTCAAAAATTGTTTAAAATGCATAAAACCAAACGAAATCCGAATAATCAGTAATATCAAATATAGTTAAGGACAAAACTACGATGGAGGGAGTTAATCCTTCGGTTTTAGAATTTGCATAAATTTAGATTATAGTAATTGAACAAAGTGTACACATGAGATATTATCTCATGTACAGGTACACCATATCTAAGAAAAATAAAGAGCATACATCTCTACCACGGGGAATTGTTTTACCAACTCCACACTGCAATAAAAGACAAACTCCTGTATTTAATATTTTACGAAAGGATATGGAGTAAATGAACACGAGATCATAACACATATGTTAACTCCAACTGCAATAATTTTAATGAGCTGTATGGCCATTTCGGAAATTAAATCCTCATCAGCAGCACTAGAACCTAAACAAAGTGTTTAAAATGCATAAAACCAAACGCAATCCGAATAATCAGTAATATCAAATATAGTTAAGGACAAAACTACGATGGAGGGAGTTAATCCTTTATGAAATTGCTTACTTTATTCCACTCCGATAAAAACATGGCTGCCAGCGTAGAACATAACGTAACATGGATCATATGGGAATATAGCGCTGAATAAATATTATACAATTTTATTATTTTAGTGTTTGTTATTTGTTTATTATTTGTTATATGTTTTATTATTGCAAAAAGCTGCTGTAAAAAGAAAAACCTAGATTAATTTTACCTTTAATCTACCTGGTTTCTAGTGAGTTAACTCTTAACACAGAATAAAACGTTTTTTTTATAGATAACTCAATGTACACTTGACCGGTACAAACATTTTGTATTGATCACACAGTTTTTAGACTAGTGGTCCAAATATCTTAGACTAAGTTGATAAACAGTATATTCCTTTGGAGCAGTGGTATATAATATAAGCAAAACATGGCATTTGTGATCAGTCTTAAACCAATTAGAATGAATTATTTTAGAATGATAAATATGCAATAAAGTGAATAAACATAACAGATAATAATACCATTGTGATGTTAACTGTGTAAATATATCCGAGTTTGTTTCGTTGTTGAATATTTGTAAAAGGACATCATCATCAGATAAATGTGCCATCAATCTAAGCTCAATTTGTTGGAAATCTAAAAAATAAATACAAAAACAAACAAGAGCCTAATGGCAGGCAGATTACCCACCGTTCTTTGCACCCTGAATCAATATGGTAAATGCAAATTTGGATGATTGTGGACACAATACAGGTGTGGAAAAAGTACAAGGTGTGGACATAATACGAATATGGACATAATGATTTAATCCTAAAAAACTTCTATAAGAGTTCCCATGAAAACAAGAGCTGTCGCCGAATGGCAACCATGTATACCCCCACTCGTTGAACCCTGGATCAAAAATTCATGTTTTCACTAAATTTTTTAATTAAGTCTGATTTTCGTCAAACAGGAAGTATGCATCTGACATGACTCAAAATAAGACGTTCCTGACAACTAATCATATAAAGGCTGCATTCAAATTTTGAAATCAATCCCTCATGTAGAAGGTGGGAAAATGCGACGAAAAATTCATGTTTTCACTACAGTTCGTAACAAAGTCCACATTCCACCAAACTAGAAGTACGCATCCGACAGGACTCCAAATAGGATGTTCCTTATCACTAACCATATAAAGGCTGCCTACCAATTTTAAAATCAATCCCTCTTGTAGAAGCTGAGAAAAATGCGACGAAAAAATTCATGTTTTCACTGAGGAGTATCTCCCTCATGCATAGCTCTGTCCTTAGCTGAATTTTGGCTTTTCTATTTAGACCCTTTGGTTATTTGTTGTCTGTCAGCTTTTACACGTTTTTGGAGAATGGACTTCCAAATGTTTTGGTTTTATCTGCACTGATGAGACATGAGTTGTCGAAATGCGCATATGCAGAAAATAAATTAACAGTGACTTCGGTATTTTGATATTCACTACACTTTGTGACAAAGTCCACATTTTGTCAAACAGGAAGTTCACATCGGACAGGACTCAAAATAGGACGTTCCTTACAACTAACCATAAAGAGGCTGCATACCAATTTTACAATCAATCCCTCTTGTCGAAGCTGAGAAAAATGCGACGAAAACTTCATGTTTTCACTACATTTCGTGACAAAGTCCACTTTTTGTCAAACAGGAAGTACACATCGGACAGGACTCAAAATAGGACGTTCCTTACAACTAATCATATAGAGGCTGCATACCAATTTTGAAATCAATCCCTCTTGTAGAAGCTGAGAAAAATGCGACGAAATTTTTTTTGCGGACGCACAGACGAACGGACGAACGAACGGACGGACAAGGTGAATGCAGTATACCCCTCTCTATAGAGCGGGGGTATATTATTCTGTCAAAATCAGAAAAAACTTACCCAGGCAAAGTCAAATTATATCCCCAGCCGGGCTTCCAACAACAATCACATTCCTTCATACACGTCTCCATATAGTTTCCTTCCTTTGTGCAAAGTTTCATCAAAATTCTTCGATTTGTTTAAGAGAAGTTCGGCTTACGAGGTATTCTGTGCAGACGGAATCAATGAAGAAAAGAAATCAAATTATCTCTCCTTCCTGACTTTCAACAATACTTATATTCCTTAATGCACATTTCCATAAAGTAAAAGTCATCTCCCCTTTCTGGCTTTGGACAGTAATTATTTTCCTTCATGCACATCTCCATATAGTGTCCTTTCTTTGTGCCATGTTTCATTAAAATCCTTCATGCCGTTTAAGAGGAGTTGTTCTTACAAGGTATTCTGTGCAGACGGAATTAATGAAAACTTAAAGTCTTATTATCTCCCCTTCCTAGTTTTGGACAATAATTATATTCCTTCATGCTCATTTCCATATAGTGTCCTTCTTTTGTATAAAGTTTCATCGAAATCCTTCAAGTGGTTTAAGAGAAGCTGCGCTTATAAGAAGTATGGACAGACAGACAGACATGGGGATTCCTATATACCCATAAACTTTGTTTTCGGGAAGTATAATTATAATTTGTCTTAAGGTGATAGAAATAACAAAGCCTAACTGTGGTAGAGTAGCAAATAGTGAAAATATTTGCGTCATGAGATGAAAGAAAACTCCTACAAATTACCGTTACAGAGTAATAAAGGTTTAGGTAACAATAAATAAGGAAACTGCAGTTGATTTTTGTTCTAAAAATGATCATTTGGCGATCTGAGGTAATTTAAGTGCAAATAAAAATCAAACATTTTAGGGACAAAAATTGAAAATATATGCTAGAGTTTTATGAAAAACTCACTGCTTTTCAAAGATTGTATAAGCAGTATATGCTTACTTTAGAAACATATGCTGGCTGTAAATGTTACAGGAAATTAACTAATACTAACAGAGAAACTTTTAAGAGGCAAAATGGCATGTGAAAACAAAGCATGAGTACACAATAGATCTCAATATTGCCTCCATTTAGTCAGCTGTCACAAGATTGCAAAACTAATATTTTTTTACAGCAAGTACAAATGACCAACATTTAACA
>MJUU01008020.1:143996-159671 GCA_002080025.1 Modiolus philippinarum
TGGGAGGGTTTTATTTTATATTTTTTACTGATTTTCACTTAAATTGATAGGAATTTAAAGAAAATTTTTGATAATTGAAAATAAAAACAAATGAGCTTAGAAAAAATGTGGCGGGTGGGGATGAGAATATATTAATTAATTTGATGTGGCCTAACCAAAAATTATTCTCTTCTTTCCCCTGCAATTTCCTCGTGCAAGTATTACCCTGGGGTTAAAAATATTAAAATGTGTTCTTGCAGAAAGTATCTCATTATACAGATAAAACTTACGTTTTTCTCTCTTCTTCGTTCTTCTTTGATAAGGTACCTNAATTGAAGTTTATCTGAGTATATTAGATATCGGTTAAAATCCGACTTTTAGAACAACTTCATCCATATAATTCTTCTTTTACACTGAGCGAACTTTCGTTCATAAAGACATATATAGTACGAAGATAACAATGCAGTAATTAGAAAGGCGATAATCCTTTTTATCTCTTGATTACATAAATGTCCCAACAATGGTTTAAGTAAGAGAAACAATGGCCAAGTGTGAATTCATGATAAACAATCCACTCGCCTCCGGCTCGTGGATTCTTTTTCATGAATTCACACTTGGCCATTGTATCTCCTTTACATAAATTCTTGTGGTGGTGAAAGACCATAACTATCAAAGTAAATATTTCTTTTTTTCACGGAAGTCACAACACACCCAATGAGTACCGGCACCACTTTTATCGTCTAAATTAAGGACGCCGCACTCATTCTTGTTTCGTTTTAGTGGTAGATTGTCCCTGCTGTAGACTCCTCTAAAAGAGGTAATACATAGNCAACAATGGTTTAAGTAAGAGAAACAATGGCCAAGTGTGAATTCATGATAAACAATCCACTCGCCTCCGGCTCGTGGATTCTTTTTCATGAATTCACACTTGGCCATTGTATCTCCTTTACGGAAACCATTCATGCTGTCAGTGAGTAGAAAATATAAAATCTAAACTTATTTTTCAAAAAAAAAAAATCAACATAGGAAAACTGTGACCATGATGACAATGCAATAACATTGTTGGACCAAAAAAATAAAAAAGAATTTTAAATGCATAGAGAACAAAATGTATATATATATATAGCACATGGCCAATACTATTGTGGCATTAAGCATTTTCTTACATATTTTATGCATAACCACATTTAAAAAATATTGTTAAACCATTTCTTATCCTAATTCAATGAAATTTTCACCATTAAACTGAAAATAATATACAGTTTAATTTGGTTATTTGGCCATAATATTTTGAATTGTCGTTATATTGAAACAATAATTGAAAAATAAAAGTTTATAATTTAGCACCACAATCTGTATTTGAGCAAATGATTTTATGACATCAATTTTTTACTACCTATTTATTAATAACCAAATTTTTGAAACTGTAATTCATAATATTTTTACCCAAGAAAAAAATTTCGTTTATATTTACTTTGTAAATCAAATGGTATCATGTAGATATGTGCAATTCCCGAAAAGCTGAAAAAATTCAGAAACTAGTTTAGAAGGAACAAAGATCGAGACAGACGTCATACATATGCTTAATGGAATAAAACAAGCAGTACAAGATATACACTGTATCAAAGGGATACATACCAGTTTCAGGGGACATAATCGTAACCTCTATGGCGAAGGACTATGCATACCAAAGTGTCAATATGTTAACAATTTTTCATGTTGTGCAGAATTTGATTATGATGTACATCTCTTGCATAAAATGTTGTAGATTGTATTTGCATATGTACAAGGAATGCTTCATGGGTAGCTTCCTCATAAATTAACAAAAAAGATATATTACCATACATCAGATTTATCAAATCTGTAATGGATAAAGCGCAAAGGGTAGGTGAGCCAGAGAGCAGCACTAGTAATTCTTACATTTTCTTTGGTTTTTGTGAGAAAAATTCAGTTTTCCTGACAGAATTATTGTGGGTATTTTGATAATCTAGAATTTCCTAGCTGCCACATGCTGCTACTTGTATTTTAAATTAATAAATCAAAATTTTAAATATTTTTGTGAGAAAATTCAAAGTTTGTAAATTGAGTTTGGTTCTAATTGGAGTAGTATTTTCTGATGAGAAGATATTTTGAAAGTTTTCCTAAATGGGCCAATGTTAAACCCGGCTATCATGGATTAGGCGTGACCTAAAAAACATTTTTAGAGGATCTCCAAAAGGCTATTAAGAACACATTTAGTTAAAATTCACTCAGCAGTTTCAGAGGAGAAGATATCTTAATGTGTTTTTGATTTGGGTCTAATTTTCCAAACTATGTTTCCCTCTGTCAGCCATCTTGGATGAGGTGTAAACCAGTTAAACAAGTTTTTCCGAGGGGACTATCTAAGGACTATTGACTATTGTGGTCAAGTTTAGTTCCAACTGGTACCGAAGTGTCACAGAAGAAGATCTCTGGATGTGTTTTCCCATAGGGTTAAATGTTAAAATGATGTTTCCCTCTGGCAGCCATCTTAAATGATCGAGGTGTGAACCTGAAAAACAACTTTTTAGAGGGGACTATCTAAGGAATATTGTGGCCAAGTTTGGTTCAAATTGGCTCAGATGTTCCAGAGAAGATTCTTAACTATGTTTTCCCATAGGATCAAATGTTTCCCGCCAGTGGTCATCTTGGATGCTTAAAACAACTTTTTTGGACGGGACCACTTAGTACAATTATGGACAAGTGCAGTTGCAATTGGTGCATCAGAGTATCAGAGGACAAAATCTCCAAATGTGTTTTCCCAAAGGGTCCAATGTTAAAACTATGGTTCTGGCTGCCTGCCAATTTTTTGGATGGGACCACCAAAGGACTAAAATCTCACCCTGGCTATAGCGAGGTAAGCTAAAAAGCATGACCATACTGGGTAAAAAAATTCATGGTGTAGTAAAACTAACTTGCATGCACCAGTTGCAAATATTATCGGGCAATTTTTTAAATATTCTGCACCGAAAGTATTTAACCTGAGGGGAGAAGTTTCACAGATTTATATATTAAAAATCTTAATGGCACCAAGGTGCACAAACCGAGTTGCAACTACACACATTATGTGACCAAGTTAATGTGAAGACCCAAATATTTCTAAAATTGTCTGTTTATTATCTTTCCTACCTAATATACAAAATTCAAGAAGGTCTGTTTTCTAGTATCATGTCTTGACATTTCAATACATAAATCTATTTTGGTCACTGTAAACTTCACCGTTGACCTACTTTATGTTAAATTTCCCCCTCCTAATATCCAACAATATATCCAAGTTTCATTTCAATTGGATGAAAACTTTTTGAGTTATCATCTGGAAACCAAATTTTTCTGAAATTTTCAAACTATTTTTGGTCACTTTAACCTTGTATTTTGACCTACTTTTAAAAATCAATAGGGTTCTTCTACTACTGATAACCAACAATATAAGCAACTATCAATTGGGTGTAAACTTTTTGAATAATCATCCGGAAACCAATTTTTTTCTGAAATATTCAGTCTATTTTCAATTACTGTGACCTTGACCTTTGACCTACTTTCTCCAAAATCAATAAGGTCGATCCCGTCCTAGTATCTAACAACACATCAAAGTTTACTTTCAATTGAATCTAAACTTTTTGAGTAATCATCCGGAAACCATTTTTTCTGAAATTTTAGTCTATTTTAAGGTCCCCCACGTGGTATCCAACAATATATCCAAGTTTCCTTTCAATTGAATGTTAACTTTTTGAGTTATCTGGAAACAAAATTTTTAGCCTATTTTCGGATCTTTGACTTACTTTCTCCAAAACCAATAGGCTTCCACTCTCCTAGTACCCAACAATATATCCAAGTTTCATTTCAATAGGTGGTAAACTTTTTTGAGTTATCATCTGGAAACCGATGTGACGCCCGTCCGCTCCAACACACGCCCGCCCGGCCGCATTACCAAAACCAATTGCTGAGTTCAACCTCGTTGCAACTCGGCTAAAAACTAAGAAGAAACTTAATTTTTAGACATCTGGATCAAAACAAGACTGTCAGCAACCATTTATGTCCCCGCTCAGTGGACCCTGAATCAATATGGCAAGTGTTTATTTAAGTGTGAGTAGACACAAAACAGGTGTGGACGCAGTACAACAGTGGACACAATACAACCATGTACAAATGACTTAGAAATGTAATTGCAGAGAAAAATGAAATGTTTTTTAAAAGAAAGACGAATATACATCAACTCGGTAAATTGGTAGTAGTCCAGCAATTTTTGATGATGCAGTACAATTTAGCTGAAAAAGGAGAGATGCAGTAAAGCAACCAATATTGAAGCTCTATGCCAAATATCGAGTGACTGTGATGTGAGATTGTCGAGAAAAACCTGAAGAAACAGTCCCATTTGAAAATAAAAGTTAAAAGAAAAGCGCGAAGTATAAAAAATACTAAAACTTTAAATATGCTTTATCATTTTAAATAGAGTTATCCTCCCTTAAGTGCTACGCCGAGCACAGCATGATATGACCACTGAAAGATCTTAAATGAATGTATTAAGAGCTTGATTTATTTGATGGACACAATCAGGAGCTTGACACAGTAATTAGCTGGGCAAAACATAGGGAAAATGTCCATGGGACACGGATGCCGCCGCCATACAGATATGTCGGCAAACAGGAAGTAGATGAGTGGTGGACTTGAAAAGGAGAGACACAGTACAACTCATTATACCAAAGCTTCGAACCAAATATCAAAGCATTCCTGCATACACAAGCTGAGAAATCTTTGACGAAAATTTCGGACGTATGTACGGATGTACGTACGGACATGGGTAAAACTTAATGCCCCCGTCGCCTAACGGCTGGGTCATAACAAAAATTAGCTTTTTTATCCCTTTGTAAGAGCTACTCAAAATCTGTTGACTACCAACTAAAATCTTACATCAAGAAAAATCCAAAGATAAAAATTAATTCAATCAAAATCTGATGAAAAATAACAATTTTAGGTAATCTTCAAATTCTGGCCCAGTTTTGCCCTCCATAGCTCGGAAAGGAAAAGAGTTATAAAAAGTCTGATGTTGAGTCCATGATACCAACAAAAATTGATATTCACAAAATTCAATGAATTCACAGTGATAAAGAAAATTCATGTAATTTAATAATGGTTGCCTGTGAAAAAATATTCGGTGGAGTCTTACCTGTGCAGTCAATTTTTTCCTATTCATGTGATTGGTAAGAATATTGTGTAAAACCTATTTAGTGTTAGTAAATTTTTAAAGACATTTCTCTTTTTATATTATGTTCTAGTATGCTGGAAACAACTAAATTTAAGAGACCGCTTTATGAAAGATCAATACTACTTACTTGTCTGTATTCTAATATTAGACCAGGTAATGGATGTATATTCAGTAATTGTTGTAGAACTGATTCTGATGTAGACAGCTGATGACCTACTGATGTTTTGGCAAGTTTCATCTTCTGTGGAAGCTTTTTATCTAACCTTAGTTCCTCAAATAATACCTATAAATAAAACAATTCAATCTTAAAATAAAAAACAATCTGCAAGACAATTAAAGAAATAATTGACACCAAATGGACATGGGGTAATTGTATCTGAAGAAGTAAACAGAACCTAATCTTGTGTATATGAGATTTTCTTTGCTCTATACATTAAACAGAGGATCAGCGGGTGTTTGATTCCTTGCCTTGAGCTCTTACTGGTGTAAAATGCTTATTATTTAGTCTTCATGTGAGATAAGAAATTTCATCTGCTTTGTCTTTGCCTTACTAAAGCATAACATACAGTAATTCCTATTATCGGTAATTTGTATGAATTTCCTTTGATCTACAGAGACTGATGATCTCAGTATCACCGAAATGGACATTATCGCAAAATTATTGGGTCAGTGTGAAGGTTTCACGCGCTGGTTGCTATGCTGACGTCATGTTTTGGTACTAATTGTCGTGTTCATACGCATAAGACGTTGAATAATGAATACTTATACATTATTGCAACAAACAATAGATTAACTATGCTAAATTACAAATTTCAGCTTATTTCAATTTATTATAGAGTTCTATTTATCATTTTGTGAATTACCGATAAAAGAATTATAGGATATTTTGTTTTTGATACGGACTTTATCATGGCGTAACGCATCAAGCTCGTCCTGACGGGCTCACTTGATACTGGCCGTGATAAAGTCAGCATCAAAAACAAAATGTCCTGTATTCCATATAAATTATGCCTCAGTGCATATAATGTACATCTAATACTATAGAAGGGCTTGTCCTCTAGCAAAGTTTTCACAGGCGTGTGCTGGTTTCGTAATGCTTTTTGAGTCTGTAAGAAAAATGTGATGCCCTCAAAAGAAGTTGAGGGTATGTTTTGAATAAAAAGGCAAAAAATCCATTAAATTCTTAAAACATGCACATCTTTAATCATGCCTTCCAACTTTTCTGCGTTCTGTAGATTACCCCTGCAAAACAGTGAAGACTTTTGATAAGGCCCATAATTGGCATATCACCCCATCGAAATCACACCCATGCCAAAGTTTTGACCCACAGTGACCCATATCACTTGGAAAAAATGACCAATCAAATTAAAAAGGTGATCAAAGATTTAAACCAGAGGCTCCAAGGAGCCTGTATCACTCACCTGGGTTTCAGTTGCCTCAATCAAGCTAACATTGTAAGTTATAAACTTGATCTTCAGTCTCTCAAACTTTGGTAGCTCGAACAACACATCTTGAACTGTATTTAAAGTCTGATAATGTTTTACTATATTTCTTTGTTGGGCTTTTTTGACGCAAAACGTTATCGCTAAGGAGCACTTTCGACACCAGTTTTGAAGTCCAGACATCATTTTGTAAATAGCGACCAATGAACAATTTTCAACATTGGTTTTGAAGCCTCAACATCAATATCTATTTGGAAACTAAATTTCATGAAATCGGACAATGTTGAATTTTCCGCCTTTTTTGGCATCCATTTTGAAAATGTTCGTCAGCAAACAATTTTCAAGATCAGTTTTGAAGTTACGAAATCAATATCTATTTGGAAACCAAATTTCATTGAAATCGGACAATGTTGAATATTCCCGTCTTTTTTGGAGGCCATTTTGAAAATGGCGATCAAAGAACAAATTTCAACATCGGTTTTAAGTCGTGACATCCATATCTATTTGGATACCAAATTTCATTGAGATCGGAAAATGCTGAATTTTCCCGCCTTTTTTGGCAGCAATTTGAAAATGGCAGTCAACAAACAATTTTTAACAGTAACTTCGGTATTTAGTTATTTAACACTGGTTTTGAAGTAGTGATATCAATATCCACTTGGATACTAAATTTCATTGAAATCGGACAATGTTGAATTTTCCCGCCTTAATTGGCAGCCATTTTGAAAATGGCAGTCAACAAATAATTTTTTAACATCTGTTTTGAAGTTGTGACATCAATACCTTTTTGGTAACCAAATTTCATTGAAATCGGACAATTTTGAATTTTCCTGCCTTTTTGGCGGCCATTTTGAAAATGGCCATCAACGAACAATTTTCAACATCAGTTTTGAAGTTGCAACATCAATATCTATTTGGAAACCAAATTTCATTGAAATCGGACAATGTTGAGTTTTCCCGCCTTTTTTTGGCGGCCATTTTGAAAACGGTGGTCAACGAACAATTTTCAACACCAGTTTTGAAGTCGCCACAGCATGGCAAACATTTTATCAATTTACACTGAACATGCATCTTCTATAGTTTTGGAAATAAAAGACGAAAAATATGAAAGTTTTGAAAATTCTGTGAAAAAAGGGCAATAACTCTTACAAGGCTTTTTAGATTTTCTTCAAAATTTCAGGATGGGTAGATCTCGATATGCTGAACATTACTGCAATTTACACTTGACCTCTATCTGTTACACTTTTTGAAATAAAAAATAAAAAATGCACAACTTTTGAAATTTTACGGAAAACGGGCTATAACTCCGAGATGGGTTTCAGATTTTCTTCAAAATTGCACGATAGGTAGATCTCATCATGCTGATCATTTGAACCCTCCGTCAGATTTTTGATATCTGTAACGGTTTTCGAGTTATTGGCCAAAAACTGCAATTTACACCTATGTTCTATTTTTAGCAACGGCGGCCATGTTTGACGTACCGCCTAATCGAACACAATTTTGAGAAGCCATACTCTAGTGATGATTCAAGCCAAGTTTGGTTACATTTGGCCCAGTGGTTTCAGAGGAGAAGATTTTTGAAATTGTTGACAGACAGACAGAGAGACGGACGGACGACGGACGCATAGTGATGGAAAAAGCCACATGGCCTTTTAGGCCAGGTGAGCTAAAAAGTTTGCCTCACTGTGACATATGGTCAAAATAACAACTTTCCCTTAATGCTGTTTTAACACTAGTGATGCATGAAATATGATGTAAAACTAAATGTCCAGATGATCAAGCAGACAGTGTAGGTCTAATTGACCCATTTTAGCCTGGATGTTTATGCACCATCAAGATACATAAGCAAGGTTATATGATCCAACCATGTACAGTTACTGAAATCTGAACTCGTCTGAAAACTTGATTGCAAGTCAATCAAGCAGAGAATGGACAGCCATTTTAGTTTCATATTTGGTAGTAAAATAATCCATCTCTTATATTGATGTCATATTAAATAACAAAATACCGAAGTTACTGTAAATTTAATTTCTGCATTTGCGCATTTCGACGACTTATGTCTTATCAGTGCAGATAAAATCAAAACATTTGGAAATTCATATACCGAAACATGTGTAAAATCTGATAGAGAACAAATTACCAAAAAAGAACCCAAATAGGAAAGCCCAAAATCATGTAAGGACAGAGCTTTGCAAGAGGGAGATACTCCTTAGTTTTAAACAATTTTTTCTTAAATTTAGATATTGCAATTTTCCAAATAAAATCGGTTTTCGGGCCAGCACCAGAGTACTGGCTAATGGGTTGGTGAATATACCCTTGGGGACTAACGGACCACCAGCAGTGGCATCGGCCCAGTGGTAATAAATAACAAAATACCGAAGTCACTGTAAATTTAATTTCTGCATATGCACATTTCGACAACTTATGTCTAATCAGTGTGGATAAAATCAAAACATTTGGAAATTCATATACCGAAACGTGTAAAATCTGATAGAGAACAAATTACCAAAAGAACCCAAAAAGGAAAGCCAAAAATCATGAAAAGACAGAGCTTTGCAAGAGGGAAATACTCCTTAGTTTTAAACAAAATTTTCTTAAATTCAGATATTGCAATTTTCCAAATAAAATCGGTTTTCGGGCCAGCGCCAGAGTACTTGCTACTGGGTGATTAAAATGTCTAGAAAAATCAATTTGATATGAAACATTTTCAAGAATTAACAATTTACAAGGTTTCCTCAAAGAGTCCAATGTTAAGCTTTATTCCTCAGCAGTGGCCATTTTTGATTTCTGATCAGTATAAATTTATGAAATTTAGTAGATTACCATGGTGTGACATATGAAACTATTTTCGTGAATTAGAAAGTACATTTTCCAATACAGTCCAATGATTAACTAAAACCTTCTGTGCCATCATCTTGGATTTATTACCAGTACTAAAATCGTACATTTGTGTAATTACCATCATGTTATCAAGCCTAGTTAATATCATCTTGATGCAAGAAACAGTTTTCAAGAACAGTTTCCCATATGTTAAAGTATGTTTCCTGGCAGTAGCCATTTTGGATTGTGATTTGAAAATATATAATTATGTAGATGCCCCTTATGTCACCATGCATAGTTAATATCAACTTGATATATGAAACGGTTTTCAAGAATTACTAATCTACAACATGTTGCAACTTAGAGCTGCAGTGGTGGCCATCTTGGATTTATTATCAGTGTTAAAATCATACATTTGTTTAATGACCATCATGAAGCCATGTCTAGTTAATATTAACATGATGTATGAATGGTTCTAAAGATGTAACAATTAACAACATTTTCCCATAGGTCCTATTTTAAACTATATTCCCCCATATCTTGTTTTTTATGATGAGTACTAAAATCACACATTTGTTTAATGGCCATCATGTTACAATGCCTAATTAATATCAACTTGATGTATGAAACAGTTTTCAAGAATTAAAACTTACAAAATTTTCCCATAGGATCCTAGGTTAAACTATGATCCCTGCTGGTGGTCATTTTGGATGAGATGCAAAACGTAGAAATTGTACATTTGATCAGCTTTTCAAACGTAATCTCAATCTCAAAATGTTTTGGCAATATAACTCAAAACATTTACTGCGGATAACCTCTAGCTTTAATCATAATTGAATTGCAACTCTCCAAACTAGTTTCCAAACCCTGAAGGTAAATTGATTCATACTGAACACATCTTAAAACAGCTCACCATCCCAGCTGATCAGTTTAATTACATACCGAAATTCTATCAAACCGATTATTAAATAACTTCAAAGTGATTAGTTGATTGATACAGGAAGAAACTTTACGAGACGAATGAGTGATATCTGGGGATGTTACCAAACTTTTTTTTACGTTATTTCTTATTCTGAATAGATTTATTCTAATTAACAATTATCACTGTAAAGTGGTTGCTTTATATAAAAACAAAAACAAAAACAAACAAACAAACAAAACTGAAATGTGTGCAAAACGTCTGGTGGGGTATTAATTTACTGTAATTAAGCAAGTTCCTGAAAAGTGACCCCTTAATCTTCATATTTTCAGAATAGTACAAAGTTTTGCTGATATAAAAGAAATACAATTAGGTTCCATAAAACTAAGACTAGTAAAATCGTTTTTTAATATTTTATAATTCATAAAAGAACTTTGATAAAATCCACAACTTTTCTCATCATTTTAATCCCTTTGAAGTCATTTAATCAATTTGATAGAATTTTCCTCTTCGGGCACGAATAAAAGTTGTTGTAACAATGGGAAGTGTGAACAAACAGTTAACCTGTATTTAACAATTGCAAGTGAAATTTGGGTAAAGTCAGAGGTTATCTGCAGTTTAAAATATGAACATTCAACAAACAAGGGAAGTAACTCCTGTATGTTTACACAGATTTTCTTCAAATTTGCAGCATTAGTAGATCTGGACATGCTTAACATTTTTGCAATTATAACAAAGCCTCTATATCGTATTGTTTTAAATGTATAAGACAAATATTAAAAAAATAAATATCATTTTTTTTAAAATTTTACGGAAAAAGCAATAACTACAAGACGTTTTTTTGTGATCATTCCCCCTCCCCTTTTTTAATATCTTTAACGGATTTTGTAGCTATTTGCAAAAAAACAGTAATTTACCCTACGTTCAATTTTAAATAAAAGAGGCCATATTATTGGTCTACAGACTAATTTAATAAAATTTTGAAACTGCATACCCTGGTGATGATTCAAGCCAAGTTTGATTGCAATTGGCCCAGCAGTTTTAGAGGAGTAAATTGTTGAAAGACGATGGATGAAAATTCCCTAGGGAATTTACATAAGACAGGTCTGACTGTATCATTTTGGACAATTTGATAAAAATGGGAAAATAATCATACTTTATTATTTTTTTATTTTGCAAATTCCAAGTGACAAATTCAAAAATTATATTTCCAGAAATTAGGAAATTCTAGGAGGTCAGTAGGAAGCGGAATATACCAAATTTTGAAGAAAAAAAATATCAGGAGTCTCATGATGAAATTGGCAGTGTTCACTAGTATAGTTCAAAAGAAGATATACTTACTATTATTTTGTGATGGCAGAATGGGCAAATAGACAAACAATCAAAACAAAATATACCCTCCCCAACTCTGTTGCGCAAAGTGAAAAATATAGATGAATATAATGATTAAGTATGGGTGAGCTCTATATTTCCTTGACCAAAACTGGCTATACATTGCTTGTTTTCAGAGACATTGCTGAAAAATTCAAAATTTGATCAAAGATGGGACATAATTTCTGTAATTGACATTTACTCCCAAAAACTCATGTTTAGACATTCCTTCAAGTACTAGTATTTAAATACCGTAATTTAGTCCCCGATGGTATTCACCAACCCAGTAGTCAGTACTTCGGTGCTGACCCGAAAACCGATTGTATTGAAACTTGGAATATCTAAATTTTGCAAAATTTTGTTTAAAACTAAGGAGTATCTCCCTCATGCATAGCTCTGTCCTTAGCTGAATTTTGACTTTTCTATTTAGACCCTTTTGCTTATTTGTTCTCTATCAGTTTTAACATGTCTTTCGGTTAATGGACTTCCAAATGTTTTCGTTTTATCTGCACTGATGAGACATAAGTTGTCGAAATGCGCATATGCAGAAAATAAGTTAACAGTAACTTCGGTATTTTGTTATTTACATTATCTAAATAATATTACCTGTCTAAGCTGTGCTGGACTATTAATCAGAAAGGAATGACCAACACACTCATGTGCTTTTTGTTCAAGCTTCTGTAACTTTCTCTGAAATGAATTGCCAGCATTACATCTAAATTATTCATGTATGATTTTTTTTAAACAGAATAGTTTTGAAACAAGTTTGTGTTTTTATTATGCATGTGATAATTCAGGACTAATCAAAGCACAGCATGATATGACTACAGCACACGGAAGAAGGGTATTTATGGAAAATAAATGACACAAAATGACTGTGTACATGGTACACTGAAGCTCTCCAAATCTTGCCCTTAAGTTCCAATGAAAAAAAACATCAGGAGGCCCCAATAGCCTCTATCAATCACCTGGGCCTTGGCTGACATATAGAGTCAAAATAATCCCAAGGTTTAGGGGTCTCATTCTCAAGTTTGTTCACACGCGTTGATGTTATATGATCCAAAGTTAGACTATTTTGCTCACTGGCAGCTATTTTGGATGGAGTGCCGACTTCCTGGACACATTTTGTTTTAAAATGGACCACCTAAGGACTTTTTGTGACCAAATAGATTTACAGCTTCAGAGGGTCTTTAAACACTTTCCAACAGGGTCAGATGTTAAACTATTTTCCCAGTTGGCATCAACCAAGTACTATTGTGACAAAGTATGTTTATAACTGGCCACGCACTTTCAAGGAGAAAAGCTTTAAATATGTTTTTTTTCTATATTGTCCAATGTTAAATGAAGTTCCCCACAGGCAGCCATTTTAGATGAAGTATGGACTTCCTTGACACACCTTGGTTGAAAGGCAGACATGACAGACACATTTTGAAAGGGAACCACTCAAGGACATTGCGACCAAGTTTGATTCTGACTGCCTTCGCAGTTTCAGATAAAAATAATTTTGATTCCTTTAATATAGTGTCCAATTTTAAACTATGTTCCCCACTGGCGGCCATCTTGGATGTGATGCAGACATGCTGAACACATCTTTAAAGTTGACCAACGAAGGATCATTATGACCTAGTATGGTTCTAATTGGCAAAGTACGTTCAAAGGAGAAGATCTTTGAACAATTTTTCCCGTAAGGTGAGCTGAAAATTTGAATTTCTATTAAAAAAACATTTTTTTCTTCCTTCTAACCCAGTATAGGTAATAAAGGGCTACGCCGAGCGCAGCATGATACGACCACAGCATATTGAACACTGGAATTTGAAGAAGTGTAATTCAAAATGAATGAGGACACAGTTAAGAGCTTGATACAGTAATTAAATGGACACAATAAAGAGCTTGACCAAGTAATAAGCTGCACACAAACTAAGGAAAATAAAAATAACCCTTATAATTCCTTATATATATCTGAAATGGTAAGAGGTGTGTCATATTGGTCAACATATTACTTGAACTAAATGATATGAGAAATCCGAAGAAAGAAACCCCATTGAAATCCAATACAACATGAGGTTGCACGTGTTGTCGTGCTAGGTATACCCCCGCTCGTTGAAATAAATCGGCCCAGCAGTAGCTGAGAAAAGTGTGACGAAAATTTTCACTATGTTCAATAAAGGGAAAAATTGCCAAGTCCAACAAACAGGAAGTTGATATCATAACGGGACCAAAATGGGAGACGACGCATTCCCCCTATATATAAAGTCAAATACCAAATTTGAAATAAATCGGCCAAGCAGTAGCCGGGAAAAATGCGACGAAAATTTTCACTATGTTCAAAAAAGGGAAAAATGGCTAAGTCCCGCCAAACAGGAAGTTGATATCATAAGGGGACCAAAATTGGAGACGACGCATTCCCTCTATATATAAAGGGAAATACCAAATTTGAAATAAATCGGCCCAGCAGAAGCTGAGAAAAGAGCGACGAAAATTTTCACTATGTTCAATAAAGGGAAAAATGGCTCAGTCCCGCAAAACAGGAGGTTGATATCATAAGGCAATCAAAATGGCAGAAGACACATTCCCCCTAAATATATATTCAAATACCAAATTTGAAATAAATCCGACCAGCAGTAGCTGAGAAAAATGCGATAAACTTCGGACGGACGGAAGGACGGACGGACGAGCGGACGGACAAGGGTATTACAATATACCACCCACTCACGAGTGGGGGCATAAAATAAATATTCTACAGCCAAATATGTGAAAACACAAAATTTTGCCCTTTTTGGCCCCTTTTTAAAAAAAGGAGGGGCAATAATAACCAAACCCAATCCCAGCTTCCTTTTGTGCCAACGAACGCTGTGCTAAAATTTCATAAGGAATGGTCAACTGGAACTTAAGTTATTGACAAAAAAAACGAAAGTGTTCACAGACGACGACGACGGCGGACGACAACGATGACAACGACGACGATGACGACAGCCCTATACCATTATACGACCTCAAATTTTTTGTGTTCGTATAAAAACAGTAAGAGCTTTACAAAATCTTGTAACATATTGATAGCTTACAGGTGCATGAAGAAAAATAACTGTACTAAAGTAAGATGAAAACTTTATGCAATTAATGTAAAATTGAGATTTTTGGCCTTTTGGCACCTTAAAGCTTGAAAACGGTAATATCTATGAAAAAGTTGCTTTGGCTCCTTATACACCAGAAATTGTAGGAGCTAGGCAAAATTCTTTGACGCATTACTTTAAAGTTACTTCAAGAAGAATGCAAAGAAAAGCTGATGAAATCAAGAGCATGTCGAAATTGGCGTTGTCGGAAGGGCCTGACAATCCTGAAACTCTGGGCAAGATTAATATTGAGGTAATAAATAACTAAATACCGAAGTGACTGTGAATTTTAATTCTGCATATGCGCATTTCGACAACTTATGTCTCTTCAGTGCAGATAAAATCTAAATGTTTGGAAGACAATTAACTCAAAGATGTTTAAAAACTGATAGAGAATAAATAACCAATATGATCTAAATGTAAAGCCAAAATCTGCTAAGGACAGAGCTTTGCATGAGGGAGATACTCCTTAGATTTCAACAAAATTAACAAAAATTTAGATATTGTAAGGTTTCAAATAGAATCATCGGCTGTCGGGTCAGCACCGAAGTCCTGACTACTAAGCTGGTCAAAACCCTCGGGGACTAACAGTCCACCAGCAGTGGCATCGACCCAGTGGTAACAAATAACTAAATACCGAAGTCACCATGAATTTTAATTCTGCATATGCGCATTTCGACAACTTATGTCTCTTCAGTGCAGATAAAACCTAAATGTTTGGAAGACCATTAACTCAAAGATGTTTAAAAACTGATAGAGAACAAATAACCAATATGATCTAAATGTAAAGCCAAAATCTGCTAAGGACAGAGC